>CM071866.1:41439751-41457990 GCA_036759665.1 Gynandropsis gynandra
AAATTCAATTTAATTATAATAAGCTTATTATTATTGCAGCAAAAATTTTATTGGAATCCCGCCATTACCGGACTAGTAAAGTCCGAATTTGAAACAAATGCTGCAAAGCGTCTGAAGAAGATTGGGTTTCGATGATCGCAACTTTCTCGGCAGCCTTTGATTTTGGATTAGGCACATGAATCCCGACATCCCTTAGAAGGTCTCTTACGGCGTTTATGATTCTCTTTTCCGACTTCCTTATTTCCCCTATTAATTTCTTCTCCAGTGTCAGAGGGACTGCAACATCAGCATCAGCATCAGCATCAGCATCACTCACGCACTCCTTCCTCTTAGTCCCTTTTTCCTTCTCCTTTTTTTGATCACCGAGATCTGCTTTTCGTGTCAGCAGTTCTTGCTTACGGATATCCTCCCAACAATTATCCTTCGGATTTCTGCGAAGATGTTGCATCCATATATGAACATCGGGATCGTCACATCCCTCGTAATCCTCAAGACTAGAAAGTAAAGTTTCCTCTTCGTGTTCAGCACGAAGAATACTTAGAATATCCTGAAAAACAAAACATAACCATTATTACCCTCTGTGACCCTTGTTTCCCTTGTGAACCTTGTGTAATCGCTACCTTAGAATCTCCAATCTGCCTTATCACATCTACATACTTCGGGTTAAAATTGGATTTAACCATCTTCTTGCACATTCTTGGGCAGGATCGATGCGCATCCACAACCTCAACATACCATCCATTTCCGCCCAAACTAAGGATGGTTTCAAATGGAAGTAACTGAAACATTAAAACAAAATGATAAGAATGCAAAAAGTACGAAAACATTCAAATTATTCGTATAATATATACAACTTACCATTAGTGGGATCATGAAACCGCCATAATACCATTTTGGTTTCGGTGATTCCCCGCTAACGTGCTTGCGGTAAGTATCCACAATCATCTCGAATGTGTAATGACCCCATGGAAAGCCTTCACAAAATTCCAAGTCATCAACCATGTCAATGAGATCATGGCTGATAGAGTTTTCTGCTAAAGACTTGTGAGCCATAACTTGCACCAACAACATCAAAGTTGCCAACATCTTCCGGTCGCCGGAATTCTTCGCCTTATCAAGCTTTTCAATGACTTGTTCGGGGGTCACCTTTCCACGGCCGAAATGCTTCAGCCTGAATGTGACACCCATCATGGACTCCCATCCTATGGGATATGGTCCGCATTTCAATCCGGAAATTATTGCGTGTTCCACTATAGAGTACCGGATGGGAATGCCGTTTATGACGAACCAAAACTCTGTATTGTCCCTTATAATCACTGAGTGATTTAGTAGTACAGACATTTGAACCTTCGTCAATGTGGAATCACATTGTAAGTGGAATAAATGCCTAAATTGTGACTCCTTCTCGAAGTAATGCAACTCGTGTTCATTTAAGATTCCTCTCAGCATCCTTATTGTCTCGTGAGGATAACACTTGGTGGTGATCTTTGGCATTCTGTCCATGTGCTTGAATTCATACACAAATTTCGGCTTTGGCGCCACCTGCAAAATGACCAATTACGAATACATTATACTTCTACCGACTTAAGCGACCCATGCGACTCAACCGACCCGTGCGACTCAACCGACTTGTGCGACCCATGCGGCTCAGCCGACCCGTGCGACCAATGCGACTCAAACGACCCTCAGACACTCTGCGACACTCAACCGACTCACTGAGACTCAACCGACCCACGCCCCTCAAACGACCATTGCAACCCATCCCACTCACTGAGACAACCGACTCACTGAATCGAATATGGTCATGCAACTCCTGCGACCCTTGCTACTCAACCGACTCACTGAGTCGAAGATGTTCATGCAACTCCTGCGACCCTTGCGACCTAACCGACTCACTGACACTGACACTCACCCATTTCAAATCAATAAACTGAGTCGAAGATGGTCATGCAACTACTGCGATCCTTGCTACTCAACCGACTCACGAAGTCGAAGATGTTCATGCAACTTCTACGACCCTTGCGATCTAACCGACTCACTGAAACTGACACCCACCCATTTCAAATCAATAAACCATTTTGTGACTCGAAAGCTTACAAAACCTTAGAAATCGAACTACTTACACTTATTGACGCCATTGAAGATTGACTCGTACTCTCTTCGTCAGTGTTGCTGCTGATTCTAGCTATTTTCCTTCTCGCCAACTTCAAATCGATCCCTCTCAAGTTCAACATCACTTATTTCTTTCTTGCTATTAACTTTTAAACAGGTTTCACGGCGAAAAACTGTTCGGCTTTCTCGGTTTCACGTCGAAAAACTGCCGAACGTGGGTTTTTCCACGTTCAAACATTAAGGGCATGTTTGTCTTTTCTTCAGTTTTTTTTTCGGATTTAATAATTATTTTAGGAAAGGGTACTTTTGAAGTGGTTTAGCCCTATAAGGGTATTTCTGATATTCCACCCATTAATATAGTTGTTTCATTTTATATTAAAACAATTAACATTTTAAATAGAAATAACAAAAGTGTTAAATAAACAATCCATCGAGTGATAATAATAATAATAGTTAATAATAATAATGTATTGATTTATTAAAATTTTTAATAATTATTAGTTTAAAATAATAACGATGAATAATAATTATTATTTAGCTTAACATAATATTGATGATGATGTTGTTTAAAATGTTTTTTTAATAAATATTTTAAAAAACATTTACAAAATATATATATACATATTCATTTACACAACACAATTTACATTTAAGAATAGGAATTAAATTTAAAATCAATACAATAATATGAAATATATATATATATATATATTGGTCCAAATCAGTTCAAACGTCACAAAAAATCCCAAAACATGAATGTGTGAAAAATTGCCACATTGTTTTATGTGAAAATTTAACCGTTCATGTTTTTGCACATCATCTAATTAATTGTAAATTTACGATCATTTTTATTCAATATTAGATAAATAGAAATCCAATCAAACTTTTTTATATATTAAAAACTCAAGTGTGGTACTAATATAGTTCATACTCTTACTTTTATTTTTTTCAATTCCATATATTTTTAATATTATGATATATATACATATTTATTTGTACAACACAATTTACATTTTAGAATAAAAATTAAATTTAAAATCAATACAATAATATGAAATATATATATATATATATATATTGGTCCAAATCAGCTCAAACGTCACAAAAATAAATTCCAAAACATTTTGAATGTGTGAAAAATTGTCACATTTTTTATGTGAAAATTTAACCGTTCATTCTTTTGCACACCATCTACTTAATTGTAAATTTACGATAACCTTTATTCAATATTAGATAAATAAAAATCCAAACAAACTTTTTTATATATTAAAAACTCAAGTGTGGTACTAATATAGTTTATACTCTTACTTTGATTTTTTCAGTTCCATATATTTTAAATATTATGATACGTATATAGTTATCCATTAAAGAACTTGAAATTTGCTTGTATTCGAAATTCTGTATAATAATCGATAAATTAATTATGTCTTCTTTAAATTAGTTATTTTTTTATTCTATTTTTTCGTGATTAATCATATCTTTCATTAGATTTTTGCGATATATTTTTATATTTTATATTAAAAAAACCATTATAGTCTTACTTAAAAAAATAAATTTATTTTCGTTTTCTTATATTATTACTTTACACATGATAATCTCAAAGACAATAATTTAGGAGAGACTATGACAAAAAATGTTCTCTAATCCACGTGCACTATCTTTTTGTTCCATAGAATTGTTCTAACGAACACACTCACGCACACATATATAAAAATACACATTAGAACCAATTCAATCTATATGAAAATAAAAGATAAAATTTATACATTACCAATTTGGTAATGCCAGAGAGAAACCATTCAGATCAGCATTATAGTGTGTGACTGTGTGTAACGCCCCTATCCCGGAATAACTTCGGGACTAGGAATGTCCACCATCACCTCCAACAGGTGGCTACACATGTCATCTTTCAAACATAATTATAAAATAAAATAAATACTTTTATTTCAAATTGAAAATGGTTCGATCCATATAGTGGAAGAAAACACATAAATCATAATAAAAATAAATTCAAAATACATAAAAAAAAGTTTATCGAGACCTCATGCACGCCTCTTCCATCAGTCCGCTACCTCTGATACTACTACTCAACCTCTTTGATCTTCTTCCTCGCTATAATCTGTCCATCCACGATAACCCACAAAGGGTGAGTACGAAGACGTAATGATATCAATACATGCACACACTTCGTGTCATGTATTCCGCCACTCTCGAATGTGTTACATAAAATAAACACTCGTCACACTATAGACATATAAATAACTCTTATCAACCCAACCTAGTATCCTAAGTCTAAGACTAGTACCACGATGGATCATAACTCACAAAGTCCACACATCTTTAGCTCGGACATGCGCTTGCAAAGTCTAGAGGTCTCCAGCGCACTGAAGATCTTGCAAGTACATAACCTATCCTAGCCATCAGTACAATACAACACTTCGTCACTAGAAAGTTTACCACAACCCCAACATGGTACGACATTGGTAGATCTACTCATCTAAATAACTACAGTGCTCTGTCGCTCGAAAGATTACAACAGCACCAACACAGTACGACGCCGACCCCTGATTCAAATGTCATAATACTAACGTCATCGACCCGATATTCATCACATGAAAACTCTCACCGACACGCTCACACACGCTTTTTTCCGAAGGTTCGAGTGTAAAATCACTCGATCGAGCACACTAGACAAGACGTTCACTCGGCTTCAACACCGAACCCAAAATATCAACGTTCTCCGACCCCAATACTTAGTCAAAAATCAATTTCCTATATCATATCTAATCACTTATACAACTCATAGACTTATCATCAATTTTCATACGACAATTCTAGGGTTTAATCCAATCCTCACTTGTAACGTTTCACTTTTCCCATTATGATCCTAGAACTCCTATTGTGATCATGCCTCATTTTGCATATAGAATCTCTTTCATAAATCAACAACAAAACCAAAATTGGGATGAAAAAGATCATCACCTTAATTTTCCACGATGACTTGACGATTCCTGATGATATCACTAACAACATCACAAATCAATTTTCTCATATTATAGATCCATTCAATTAATCAATATGCATAGTATAAATATTTAAATTGGGGAAGTAATCGCAAGAGAATGTCTAGAGATTTACTATAATCTCGATTAGAACTCACCCATGAAGAACACGGTGAAAAATTGATGGACCTTCTTCTTCTTTCTTTTTTTTCTCTCCTTTTCTTTCTTTTTTTCTCTCTTTTTTTTCTCTCGGCCATGCACTGTTCTTATTGTTTTCTTCATTTCTAATTAAAACTAATTATATATATATATATATATATATATATTAAAATTGTTAGGTTACGCCTCACACTGTGCGTTCTGCCAGATTTAGTCAAAAGACTTACATTTTGCAGTGATGTTAAAACATCACAAGCGCATTGAGATCTACAATCTTATCTCTATCCTTTAATTTTTAATAATTCTATATTACTATACAGTTGTTAGTGTTACAGTATTATATTATTCAAACTATTTTATTAATAAATAGAGCAATCCTAAACTCTTGAAATCGTTTTATAATTACTTAGAGCCAATATAATATTTAACATGATATCAAAGCCTAGTTCTTCGCGATTTAAATGTTTCAAAATATTCACGCTCTAGGATTGAGTCTAGAGTGTTAACTCTCAAGAGTGAAATGATTCCATGAAAGAATATACTAAAAGGAAGGCATATATCACAAGAGACTTTGTCTCCAGTTTCATCAAAGACTCTTTGAGACTATTGATGACACAAACAAATCATTGTGATTTAGAATGCATCAGATGGATGTTAAAACAACCTTTTTTAATGATGACATTGAGGAGACTATTTATATGGTGCAACCAGAACACTTTGTGGTCGGAGATTCAATGAAAATAGTTTAAAAATTAAGGAAGTGCATCTATGATTTAAAGCAAGCATTTTGTCAATGGTATCGCAAGTTTTATTGTGTAATCACCTTATCTGGGTTTGAGGTGAAGAAGGTAGATGATTGTGTATACCATAAGATCAATGGAAGTAAGTTCATACTGATAATCCTTTGCGTTGATGATATCCTTATTGCTGGTAATGATGGAAGCTTTATGTGTCACACTAAGAGTTTTCTTTCGAAATAATTCGAGATGAAAGATCTTGGCGATGCCTCTTTTGTATTGTGTATAAAAATCGCCGAGACCGTTCTTAGGGTATATTAGGTTTATTTATCACAAAAGAGTTACATTGATAAGATTCTAGAGCGGTTTGGCATGAAAAGATGTAAAAATTATAGATACCTCTATTTCTAAGGGTGACAAATTCAGCCTTAGACATTGCTCGCATACTGAATCAGGTATTCAGAAAATGAGGAAGATTCCTTATGCTTCGGTTGTGAGGAGTCTAATGTATGCACAAGTTTGCATATGACCTGATTTGGCATACATTGTTGACATTTTAGGAAGATACTTAAGTAACCGCATGATTGATCATCGGAAAGCATCCAAATGTGTGATGCGAAAGGTTTAGAAAACAAAAGATTGTATGCTCATGTATAGACGATCGGACCAACTCGAGATCAGTTATTATTTATATTCGGATTATTTTGGGTACCTCGATAGTTTTTATCCACTTTAGGCTATATATTTCTCTTCGTTGGCATAGCTATTTCTTGGTGTAGTGTCAAGCAAAAGCTAGTGGTATCGTTCACAATGAGGTAGAATATGTAGCATGTTATGAGGCATCCAATCGGCTTTATGATTGCAGAATCTTGTCACAGGGTTTATGATTGTGGAATCTTGTCACAGAGTTACACATTATGACTGGTGTGAATAAACCGCTAAAGATTTATTGTGACAATTATTCTACAATATTATACTCAAACAATAACCGCTAAAGATTTATTATGACTGGTGTGAATAGACCGCTTAAAGATTTATTGTGACAATCCACTGACTAAGGGTATTATACCTAAAGTCTTTCAGGAGTATATTGGTCGTATGAGTATTGTCTTTTGTGATAATATTTCAGTTTAGTGGGAGTATTATATCTATTTCATTTTGCTCTTGGATTATAATGATGTATGCTTATTTTGTTTCACTATTATGTTCCATAATTATTAAGTTTAAGCTTAAAGTATTCACTCTGTAAGATTAGGTTAAAAAGCTGATATTGATAAGGTAGGACCAGTTAGAGATAGACACGTACCGATCACTTCACGTGAAATTTTCATATTATGCATCCACTTTCAGATCTATGTTATTTTTTTTTGTTTGCATTAGTAATCAAATGTGGGTCTAATTACATTAAAATATGGTTAAATCTCTTTGGTTATGCGTTGATGTGGTCGATGGACAAGATTGGTGTTAATATCGGTTAGATGACAACAATAAATGAGCGCTCTTAAGGTTATTCCATGGTTTTATGGTCACATATATGGTCCAAGTGGGAGATTATAAGATATTTGGTTTAATCTTACGTTTTTGGATCAATATATGTGAATGATCATGGTATAAGTGTTGTCATTCCTTTTAGTTCAAATTAAATATGATCGTATTTAAGATTAATTAATTGGACTTCGGTATTGAATTGAATGGGGAAGATTATTTGCATAGAGATCTTTGGTAGTATCGTTTATATTTCATGATGGGCGAAATTAAACGATACAGTTGAGAATCAAAAATTAATCGGTTATCTATCAGTTTATGATTCATAATTCGCGTGCATACATATATATATATATATATGTGTGTATGTGTATGTGTGTGTGTGAGAGATTCATTTGGCTTTGGCATAATGATTTTAATTATCACAAACATCACCAGAAAAACCCTTTTAGAGAAAATCTCAGTTTTCTTTACATATCTATCAGTGTGAAGTTTTTGGTTATTGCACGTAAAATCAAAAAATCGATCTTCTGCTCAATTTTTTCCACATCTTGATATAATTCACGATTCCTTTAACAAATATATTGAGATCTACAAACTTATCTTCATCCTTTAATTTTTAATAATTCTATATTATTATATAATTGTTAGGTACAATATTATATTATTCAAACTAATTGTTTAAAATGAATTAAATTTTTATTCTAATTGCTATATGACAACCTAACAAAGCGATTTAATAGTAAGGGTAGTGATTCGAGAAAAAAAAATATCAGTAAAATTAGTGTTTTTAGTTTTTTTAATATGTTAGTAACACCTAAAAGAGGTGAAAATAAACAATTATTGAATTATATAAAAAAATTGTATTTATATTTTTTTGGGTTTGTGGAATGATGTTGTGGAGATGAGAGTGATGGATACTTGGGACAAAAGAGATGATAAAATCTTTTAGGGCAAAAGGAGAGATGACATATAATACATACACACTTGTCTTAGTGTAAGAGGAAACCCAAATCCTAATTTGAATATAGCCTACCCATCACCCCCCTTTGGTCCACGTGTACACATCTTTTTATTTTGTTTTATTCCTATAATTCATTTTCAATATAGTGATGATCTCTATATATACATAGATATAAAATGTATGTATCACTGGTAATGCGAAGTTATTTAATTATATAAAAATTTATTGAATCTTTCGTGCCACATAATCGCTTGTGACGTGGGAACAAGTAAATTTGGAATATGATATAACAAACAAAAATGGAATATGATAATCTTAGAAAATACGCATTTGATCAATACAAAACATAAACAATTTACTTTAAAAAAATTCATAGACTGTCAAAAACGTCATTCGTGATACTTCCGACAGGAAATTGTAGAGATATATTGATCATAATATTGAAAGCCGGACCAAAAAAAATTGTAAAATTTCTTATAAAATTTTCATCGAAATGATATTTTAAATATTGTAGAGAATCACTTAGTTGGTGGTGAAAATATATAGCAAAATTAGATGAATAGTAATTTATGATGTTTAAGTTTTAATTTTAAATTTTTTAAACGGATTGTAATGGTTGGTGTATGAACAAAATTGTTTGAATGTGGGGAAAAATAACAGAAAATAAATCAAGAATTTTATCGTTTCTGATCTTTTGGGCCCTTTGTGTAACTTTTTGGCCACGGTTGGTGTTTCGTATTCGATCATAACCGTCAAACAAAGCTCATGGAAATTATAAAGTTGGATTATTATTACAATAAAGAAAAAACTTATATTAAATTATTACCCGTGGATGCACCTCATCATTGGTTTAGATATTCAATGTGATTATTATTTTTAACGTTGAAATCTCCAAGGAATCTTGTTTCATCTTTGATATCATTATCATTCTTACCTCTATTTAAATCAACTAAAAATATTCCCGCGAGGTGCGAATTAGTAACTTTTTTTGGATTATTAAATGAAGACATTAGATTGAATCACTAATAAATTAAATTTTGTATATGACAATTATTTATCCATAATCTATAACAATCGATCTAAACTTTTAGCATTAGATTGAATGATCCCAAGATATTCTAGTAAAAGGTCTAGACTTTGACAAAGCAAGTGAATATGGTGAAATCCTAAAACGGTGTATTCTAAATGGCAATTCAAACAAAAAGATTACAAACATGGCAGTTTTTACTTGGAGAATCTAATTCAACAGAAGATAGGAAGATACAATGATCATAATGAAATCAAACCATAGAGTCAGCCAATATATGGTTTTAGATGCTACTTCTTGAGTTTGACATATAATACAATTGATACGAAAAACTATAGAGTCATACTCTATTTGAGTATATTTCTAATAACTTCACTGACTCACAGATCTTCACCACAACGTACATCGAGCATCTTCAAGCTCAAAACTAGATGAATTTCCTCAAAGTCCAAGGTAATTTTACAGCACAAAAACATCTAAAGAATGGATACTGAAGGAGTTATTTACTCCACCACTTTAGGTACAAGATGAACGTATACAAGCATGGGGCAATAGAATCCCTACTCCAACATAGAGTTCGAAATCTAGAGTTCTATATAGACATACAACCGAAGAACTGAAGCTCTACTCAGTGTACACATTACTAGAAAATGCACAATGCAGAGTTTGACAGACATTACAAAACGTCTATGCACTCTAATGAAGTGTCACTGCAATGAAATTCAAAGATTGAAGAACCGACATTCAAGAAATCACACCAAAGACTAAAAGGATCTGAGCTGATTACTTCCACAAACATGGAGAAAAATTTCAAAGAAACATACATAAGTGAGATAAGATCAGATAACGTAGAAGCCCATCAGGATCAGAAGGGAACCAAGTCCTGTTCAAAGAAGAGAAGTTCTCACCTTTGGCTGTAGGTTTTACTTGTTTACTCCAAGTCTTCGTCACCTATAATAGTCGAAAACAAAAACCAACCAAGGAATAAGAAGATTTCAAGACGTTTCACTTCTCAAAGCAATGTAACTTTGATCCTTATAGAAATTGTTCAGTGGAATAACAACCGTTTCAGGATGTAGAAGTCCTACAATAGTGATGTCGCTACTCGTGAGGAAGTCCTTCACTCGGTATATTCACTGAATTACTTTATGTATGCTTTCAACTTGTGTATATGAAAAGTATATCAATAAAACCTTAACCTTTACGCACCATTTGCGGTTTAAGAAACCAAATAAAGATAATTTGCATCCATAAATATATTGAGATTGTCTAACTTGCCACGAAATGAATCATTGAGTGGTTCCAATAGCTTCTCTCTTTTGCAACCAGTCCTTTTGTCTACGAAAAAGAGGGCGATAAGGTCATGTCTCCTATTGTCTCTAAGGCTTTCAGGTCGTTGTTCGAGATTCACCTGTCCACTGAAGCCAGCTATTCCCTGGCTCATTATCAACCTCCTTGGCTCTCATAATGTTCCTCATATTCAGAACCCTGTGCCACTCTCCTTCTGAAGCATATATGTTGGACAATGCCACGAGTCATCCAGGAATATTCTGACCCGCTCCTGTAATTTCCTTAATCACCATCTGTGCCAAATGTTTTCTTCTGTGTATTAGACAACCACTGAAGAATGCTCCAACCATCGAGTCACCAACATCCACTGGCATCGTCTCCCTCATGAATCTGTACGCCTCTTTTAATCTCCTTGCACGACACAACATATCGACCACACAAGCATAATGCTCTTTCTTAGCTTCAACATTGTAGATTTCTTTCATCGAATTGAAAACCTCTAAACCTTGCTCCACATAACCTCCATGGCTACACGCTAATAGAACCAATGCAATCCAATATAAACGAACGACGCATGTGGAGCAACCCTCGCGGTTCACCTGCGCGGTGCCATCTTTTTTCAGCTTTGGCCGTTCACCTGCGCGGTTCCAAAAAAATCCATCAGTCACCATGATCACTCAAAGCTTGCGGACGCTCACACGATTCAAATCCAACACAGATGAACGACACATGTGGAGCAACCCTCGCGGTGACCGCCAGATCCATACATAACCTATTCAAGATTTTCCACGCACACAACACATATATTGCAGGGTCGATGTTGATGTGAGGAGATCGTGGGAGAGAGAATAGAGATCGTAACTAGACACATACAACATCAATTGCTTGTACTATGAAAAATATACATCATACCTGAATAGAGTCCCCAGACCCTCTGTGGATCTCGACTCAGAATGGGCGTTGTTTGTAGACCCTGTAAAAAAACCCCAAAAACCCAGACGAAATCAAATCCCTATTCTTAATGCGCAACAATAATGGCGTGGCTATATCTTCTCAATCGACATAGACTTGCTTCCAGAGGAGAGAAGCAGAAACTGGGTTTGGCAGCCAAACATGGTTTGTTTTGGCAAACTGAATGATCCGAGCAATGGAAAAGTATGTGACACACCTTTTAGGTGAAGGCTGAGAAGCAGAAAAAGGATCGACCTGCAATTGCATTACTCAATTCATGATCATAACCAACTGACTGAATATTTCTCTGATAGATCATAGTACTCATAATCAAATCCTTATCCCTAACGCACAACAATAATGGCTTCTCAATCGACATAGACTTGCTTCCAGAGGACCGTGAAGGAGTGGGCAACGAATTGATACGGGATGAACCTAAAAGCGAGCGACGGGAGCCGTGGGAGATTCTTGCGATAATCTGGATAGCAAAAACACCTCCAATTCTTGCAGGGTCGATGTTGAGGTGAGGAGATCGTGTGAGAGAGATGAGAGAGCGTCCGGATAGCAAAAAGCACCTCCAATTATTGCAAGGTCGATGTTAAGGTGGGGGGATTGTAGGAGAGAGAATAGAGATCGTGGGAGAGTAGGAGAGAAGGTGCAATGAATGCAGGTGGCTGAGGTGGAGAGCGGAGAGGCGAGAAACTCTTAGGAGCCACCAAAATCTTGGACTTTTAATATATAGATTTCATTTATATTTTATAAGCATATATGTTGAACTATATTTTAAAAAAGTTCAATGTTAAAAGACTATAATGGAATTAAGTCATATTCTCGTCTGAGTAGTGTTGTAAATTTTACGAAATTTGTTGTTTTTTGTGCAAATTTCTTTCATGATACAATATACAATAAAATGGACAACTTCAATTAATCTTTTACGATCCAAATTTAGGAATAATTCGTTTATTTTAATATCTTTCTTATCAATTATGTACACATGTATAAGATTTATCGAAAAATATTTATATTAACACTTGCACATCAAACAAAACAAAGATCACAATCTCTTTTAACGGTTTTCGTATTCACAATTGCTAACTTCTCTATTTCTCCACCAATACATTTTTTTATCGATTTAGTCAAGAACACAGCATCTACAACCATATCATCTAGTGATCCACAACCATGTCATCTAATGATCCCAAAGAAATCACGCACATAATTCTAAAGGTATGAGTTAAAAAAATACTATTATGTGTTAGGTTTATAAACTTGTGGAGAATATCTTTTTAATCCTCTTTTGTCTTTAGTTTTATTAATAGTATATAAATACTATCTAATCGAGACTTTGTAAATCAACAAGCAATGAAATGAATTCAAACTTTCTTTCTCTCTTATACTCAAAGGTTTTTATGATATCAAATTATTGTTACGAGGTTTTTCTTCTCTTCTTTTTCACCTATTGATGAAGTAACTCCTTTTCCCTTTTTCGTCTATGTTAACATTTTGAATTTAATCATTCTCAAACTCACCAATACAAACTATTTTATCTAGAAAATCTAGATTGAATCTCTTCTCACCTCACAAAAAAATTATTACTTTGTAAATGGTGAAATCACCAAACCTTCTGAAACAATCACCACTACAAATGGAAATAAAATCACTCAAAATCCTAATCCATTATATTCCTCATTGAGGAAAAACAATTATTAAATTATTTTTGTGTGCAACAGTGTCTGAAGAAGTGTTTGGTTATGCCATTGGCATAAACACCTCCATTGTGGTTTGTATTGAGATTTAATTCTACTTGTGTGATTAATTATGCAAGGATAGAATTAATTCTTAATACTACTTCATATAATTAGCACCACTTCTATAAGAAGAAAAGGAAGATGGCCGTTGGTAGCTACATGAGGGAGTTGCTATTTTGGGTAAAGGATAGTCACATGTACAACATAAGCATAAGCAATATTGAGATGTCCCTTTCTCCCTTGGTAGCCGTTGAAGATAAGTCTCTTTCTCCCTTGGTAGCCGTTGAAGACAAATCCCTTTTGCATTTATTAGTTGTACTAGGTCATCTTAATTATCTTTGTAATTATTCTCTTGGTTGTTCTATTTAAAGAACACACTCATGTAACACTAAGTCATAATGGAATGAAGAATGTTTGTTCCTTGTTCTTAATCTCCAAACTCTTTCAATCTCTCTTCACTCTACAATAAACTCTTAATCTCTCTAAATTAATCTACATGTTCTTACACTCTTGAGCTGAACAAAATCCGCCTTAGAGCATATGAGAATGAAAAGATCTATAAGGAGCAGACCAAGAGCAAAAATGATGAGGGCATTACAACGAGCTATGACTCAAACGAAGGAGAGGAGCCGAGCAAGGATGAGCCGAGCGCCTTAGGAGGAAGGGGTCTTTGGAAACATGTTGAAGAAAGTGAAGCTCCAAAGATCACCATTCAAGAAGAAAGTGGCAAAGAAATAGTTACGGTGGACTCAAAGAAATGGAGTCAAGAAAATCAAATGGTGCTATCATTTCTCCAAAGCTCACTTGATGCATCAATTCTTGAAGCTTATTCCTATTGCGAAAATGCAAAGGAATTGTGGGATATTCTCAAGCAAGTTTTCGGTAATGTTTCAAAAATTAGCCGAATATTTGAAGTGAAAAGAGCCATCAATGATCTCAGCCAAGAAGGTACAACATTCAACCAACACTTTGGAAAATTTAGATCACTTTGGGCAGAGCTGGACATGTTGAAGCCAAACACCGTGGACATCAAGGTGTTAAATGAAAGAAAAGAGCAAGACAAGGTGTTTAGCTTGCACTTAACACTCGGACCATCTTATAAAGATTTGATCAAACATATTATAAGGCTGATACTCTACCTAGCCTTGAAGAATTATGTGCTCAAATTCAAAAGGAAGAAGGGTCTCTTGGTTTATTTGGAGGAAAAGAAGAAATTGTCCAGCTTGCAAACAAAGGACATTATCAAGCCAGCAATGAGGGCTATGGTAACAAACAAAGATACAAGAGGTGTGAATATTGTAAGAAGGAAGGCCACACTAAAGATGGGTGTTGGATACTCCATCCACACCTTAGACCTCCAAGAGGAACCAACTTCAAAAATCAGAAAGGAAACTATACAATTAAACCGCAAGAACAAGCTGGAGCATCTTCCTCTCAAACTGCCGGTGAAGAACTCAAAGCCATGGCTGCGTCAATGCTTAGTGCACAAGCTGAGATGGTCAAGAAGTCAGATCTTGAGGCATTAATCAGGGCTCTAACCGCAAATAATGGTAAAACAGTCGGTAAATCTTTTTTATCATCAAATAAACTTAAACAAGCAAGGTGTTTGGCAAAGGAATAATCAAGGATGACTTATATATGCTTGAAGATGCCAAACCATTGTCCGATAGTTCTAATGAGTTTAAGTCTTTTGTTGTTCTAAATAATGATGTGTTATGGCATGCTAGATTAGGACACCCTCATTCTCATGCCTTAAAATTATTAATTCCTAGTATCTCGTTTAAAAATCATGAATGTGAGGCTTGTATTCTCGGTAAACATTGTAGAACCGTTTTTCCTAAGTCTCTCACAATTTATGATAAATGCTTTGATTTGATTCATTCGGATGTGTGGACTAGCCCTTGCTTATCTTGAGAAAATCATAAATATTTTGTCACATTCATTGATGAAAAATCAAAATATACTTGGATTACTTTATTGCAATCGAAAGATAGGGTGTTAGAAGCCTTTATAAATTTTCAAAATTATATAACTAACCAATACAATGCCAAGATTAAAATTGTTAGATCCGACAATGGAGGAGAATATACAAGTAACAACTTCAAGGAGCACTTATCCAAGCATGGCATTATCCATCAAACAAGTTGTCCATATACTCCACAACAAAATGGAGTGGCCGAAAGGAAAAATAGACACTTGATGGAAGTGGCTAGATCAATGATGTTCCTCACCAACACGCCTAAAAGATTTGGGGTGATGCAGTTGTAACGACATGTTATCTAATTAATCGACCTCCTACCAAAATCCTACAAGACATATCCCCATTTGAGGTACTCAACAAAACCAAACCATTTATTAAGCACTTACGAGTATTTGGGTGTGTTTGTTTTGTATTAGTACCAGGAGAACTAAGAAACAAGCTTGAGGCAAAGAGCATCAAGGCAATCTTTATTGGATATTCAACAACGCAAAAAGGCTATAAATGTTATGCCCCGGAGACAAAGAAAGTGATAGTATCAAGAGATGTCAAATTAATCGACTTTCTACCAAAATCCTACAAGACATATCCCCATTTGAGGTACTCAACAAAACCAAACCATTTATTAAGCACTTACGAGTATTTGGGTGTGTTTGTTTTGTATTAGTACCAGGAGAACTAAGAAACAAGCTTGAGGCAAAGAGCATCAAGGCAATCTTTATTGGATATTCAACAACGCAAAAAGGCTATAAATGTTATGCCCCGGAGACAAAGAAAGTGATAGTATCAAGAGATGTCAAATTCATAGAGTCTAAAGGGTACTGTGATGAGAAAAATTGGAGAGCCTTAAAGACTTATCAAGTTCACCTTCGGATAGGTCCATGAACCTCAAAAAGATATTGGAGACGCTTGGAATAAACACGTTTGAATTCCAAAAAAACCGGATTGGATGAAGGGAGAACACAAATAGAACAAGAGAGCAATGTTGTTGATCATGAAGGGGGAAATGATGGATATCAAGGGCAGCCCGAGGCTAATGTAGATATTCAAGGAGGAGATGTATATCCTCAAGAATTAGAATTTCAAGCTCATGATCAAGACATTGCTCAAAGCCGTGAGGAACAAGAAGGAGAAATGGATGTAAATGGGGTTGAAGTACAAGAAGAACCGAGATTTGAACCACAAGAGGAGGTACAAGAACTAAGGAGAAGCACACGGATTATGAGGGATCCATCAAATTGGAGGGATCCATCAAGAGTTTATTACAATTGTGAAGCGGTGGCTCATCCAATTCAAGCGACATGTTCTTTGGTCGTATATCCCCTAGAACACCAAGTCTTCATGGAAAATCTAGATGAGGCATATATACCAAGGACATATGAAGAGGCTAAGGAATACAAAGTATGGAGAGATGCTGAAGAGGCTAAGGAACACAAAGTATGGAGAGATGCGGTTGGAAATGAGCACAAGGCCATGGAAGTAAATGAAACATGGTTTGAATCCGAGTTACCAAAAGGGAAGAAGGGCGTGTCTAGCAAATGGGTATTTACAATCAAGTACAAGAGTGATGGATCAATTGAAAGGCATAAAGCAAGGCTAGTAGCTAGAGGATTCACTCAAGTATATGGAGAAGATTATATAGACACATTTGCACCGGTGGCTAAGCTTCATACCATTCGCATTGTCCTCTCACTTGCCGTGAACCTAGAGTGGGATCTTCGGCAAATGGATGTCAGGAATGCATTCCTACAAGGAGAACTTGAAGATGAGGTTTACATGTATCCACCACCCGGTTTGGAGCATATATTAAAGCCCGAGAATGTTTTAAGACTAAGAAAGGCAATCTATGGTCTTAAACAATCACCAAGGGCTTGGTATCACAAGCTAAGCACTACACTCAATGGAAGAGGATTTAGAAAATCCGAAGCCGATCACACGTTATTTACATTGCCTAGTCCTAATGGGATCATTGTGGTGCTAGTATATGTTGATGATATCATCATTACGAGAAGTGACAAGGAAGGAATAGAAGCTCCTAAGGTATATCTTAAAACCATTTTTGATATTAAGGATTTAGGTGAACTAAAGTACTTTCTAGGAATAGAGATATGACGTTCCAAGGAAGGGCTATTTCTATCCCAAAGAAAGTACACCCTTGATATGTTGAATGACATAGGAAGATCAACTACGGGATATTGCACGTTCCTACGGGGAATTTAGTCACTTGGAAGAGTAAGAAGCAAAAGGTGGTATCATGTTCAAGTGCCGAAGCCGAGTATAGGGCAATGAGGAAATTAACCAACGAGCTAGTGTGGATAAAAAATATTCTCATGGACTTGGGCATAAAGACATCATCACCAATGACTATGCATTGTGACAATCAAGCCGCAATCCACATTGCATTTAATTCGGTGTTTCATGAGAGGACAAAGCACATTGAGGTTGATTGCCATAAGGTTAGACAAATTATAGAACAAGGAGTAGTTCTACGATGTTATACAAGAAGTGAAGACCAATTGGCCGACATCTTCACCAAAGCGACAAGTAAGAAGATTGGTGAGTCCATATTTCCTAGACTTGGACTCATAACTCTTAGGATCTAAGTTATCCAACATGACAATGAGTTGTACTCTTTTTCCTAAAGTGTGGTTTTGTCCCAAAGGGTTTTCCCACTTAGGTTTTAATGAGGCAATGAGTCATGGTATCAAGCTTAACTATAACATAATCCTATAGCTAAGCTTGAGGGGGAGTATTAAGATTTAATTCTACTTGTGTGATTAATTATG
>CM071866.1:41458103-41473971 GCA_036759665.1 Gynandropsis gynandra
ATAAGCATAAGCGTTGAAGACAAGTCCCTTTCTCCCTTGGTAGCCGTTGAAGACAAGTCCCTTTTGCATTTATTAGTTGTACTAGGTCATCTTAATTATCTTTGTAATTATTCTCTTGGTTGTTCTATTTAAAGAACACACTCATATAACACTAAGTCATAATGGAATGAAGAATGTTTGTTCCTTGTTCTTAATCTCCAAACTCTTTCAATCCCTCTCACTCTACAATAAACTCTTAATCTCTCTAAATTAATCTACATATTCTTACAGTTTGAGAGTCCTTTGCCAAAAACATTAATCAACTAATCATATGTCAAGAGTTTGATCTTATCGCATCTGTGCAAATGGAGTCTCTTGAAGGCTTGGACATACCAGAATATTTTCACGAGTTCAAGTCTATATGTGACCATTTAACATCCATGGGTGAGTTTGTATCAATCAGTGTTTTTAAAATTTTCGCTTAGCCATGCCTGGTCCCCTCGGCGATCGTTAGGTTCTGAAAAGTAATTTTTACTGGTGTTGATTTTTTTTCTCCAAAAGTAATATTATTTTGACATTTACAGAAAATATAATAAAATTGATTTGGAACAAAGGTATTCGTGATTCTCGTACCTCAAACATTAAAAAATTTGTAAAAAAATAAGTTGATGCTAAAAATTAAAAACAAATGAAAAAACAAAAAAAAAATCTAGACGTCCACTAATCCGCCTCGGCACTACAAAAAAAAAGTAATTTCCAACGGCCAAATTCGTTGAAAATAGCAATTTTTTTGTAAAATCCATAAATTCCAATGGATTTCAACGGATTCATAACCATTGATAATTGATTGTTGAAAAAACTCATCGCTTGCAATTTCCAATGGCGTTTCAACGATCAAAACCTACTGAAAATTATATCAACAAATTTTAACGGATAAGGCTATTGAAATTTCCAACGGATATTCTTTAGAAATTTCAACGGATGCCCATTGAAAATTCCAACGGATGCCCATTGAAAATTCCAACGGATATCTATTGTAAATTTTAACGGATACCCGTTGGAATGACTATCAACGGGTATTTATTGAAATTTTCCATGAGAAAACTGAAAATTATCAACAGATGCCCATTGGTACTTTAGAGTAGAAATTTTAAATATATCAAAGGATGAAAATTGATGTTATGATTGCATCATCAATGTGCATCCGATGATTTTAAGGCGAATATAAAAAAATAAAAAATATTAATAAATATTAAACTTAAAATATAAATTCAAAATATATCAAAAATTTTAATTTTATGATTAAATTTAATTTAATATTTAAAAATATATCCTACAAATCATCTAATACATCATCGTCTTCTTCTTCTTCATCTATCGCAACATCTCGAAAATGAGTGATGGCGGAGCTCCACCAGAACTCACAGACTATCCTCTGTGTCTGATGAATCGTCCAATCATCTTAATGTATGGTGTTGAATTGGTTTGGGAGAGATTTTGATAGGATTTTAGAGGTTTTTTTGAACGCGTTGAAAATGAATTATTCAACATCTTAAATACTCGAATTTCAAAGGGCATCCGTTTAAAATTCTAATGAATGCTCATTGAAATCGATGTCCAATCAAATAACTTCAAATCGAAACCTTTTTTAAGGGCATCCATTTCAACGAATGCTTGTTGAAAACGATAAGACGGTAGATAAAGAATTTTGTAATTATGATTTTGCCAAGGGTCATCCATTGGAATTTTTAAGGGATGCTCGTTGAAATTTTCAACGTATGTCTATTGAAAATTTGGAAACGTTGGAACGAGCATCTGTTGATAAGAGATTAAGGATTTTTAAGCTCCCACACCTGTAGCGTTCGTGATCGACCTGTTGGGCTCCTCCCACTGCTTGGGAGTCACTGACTCCCATTTCCGTTGATTGGACAACCGGCCTTAACGGCGCCTTGCGAATATCTAACTTGGCGCAAAACATCATGGCGGAAGCTATCTCCAACATTCCAAGTTCGCACCCGGCTCTGCCCATTCACAAGGACTCTTTTCGACTCTGACTCTCCCACTCCAGTCGTTGCTTTTTTTTTCCGCCCTGAAGAGGACCCAGGGAGCTCAGAAGGGTTTAGGGTTTAGGGTTTAGGGTTTGGGGTTTAGGGTTTAGGGTACGTTGGTAAATATTTCAATGGATGGATCCGCAGGTAAATATTTAACGTACTGATTTGTTGGATTCAGTTGGTAAATATTTCAACGGATTGATATGTTGGATTCCGTTGGTAAATATTTCAACAGACGGATCTGTCGATCCATCTATTGATATTGACATGTTTTTAAGTAGTAAGGCGATAAATGCAGGTCGACCGCTCGACTAGACCCTAACAAAATTTAAAAGACTAATTAAAACTAATGAAAATATTCTAGCATCTTCAGTATGCATCCTTCATCACAATAATTCACCTAGCTTTGCATCATGATCACATCGTTATCATTATATACTTTTTTGTATTTTTCTATTACATTTTGAATTATTTTAGTTCATTTTTTACAATTTTTGGATCATTTTGTGATCTTGTATGTAAGAGAGACTAAGAAGCAACTTTTTTGGAGAAACATGACCAACACTCATCACAAAACGAGCATAAAAGAAGAAATAATGAAAACACTCAACCCGAGAACCAAAATCGTTCGGTCGAGCATATTAAACTCAAATGTTCAAAATTTTAATAGATATCGCTCATACATAGCGGTAATTTATTTGGTCGATAAAATCCATCAAAATCTTTCCAGAGGCTTCATTCGACCTGAGTAGAGGTGAGCGCGATCGTGCATTCAATGAAATGGAGATGTGTTTCACACCCAGTGGATTCGCATGATTCAAGCATACACATGCTCGGTCGACCGATATGCCTGACTATGTCAAATTTGGCTCTAATTTGCACGAGAAAAGCGTAGAATAACCAATTGTTCGGTCCGAATAGTAGCGGTTTATTGGATTCACTAAATAACTCAAATTTTGAATTATTTAAGTGATAGGAAGCTTTTGTTTAAATTTAAAACGGCTTTAGACATAAAATAAAGATAAGAGAGACGAGATATAAAATAGGAAACTGAGAGAAACACTACGAGATCGTGCGAAAGTGTGAAGGAACTATCATAACTACATTCGAAGGATCAAAATACTAGTGAAAACGAGGTTATGGTGGAAACTAGTCGAGAGATCGACTGAACTTTCTTCAACCCTTTATTTTTACTTGTTCATCATTGTAGTTCTATACTAAGATATAGATCAATAGGTTTGTTCCGTATTTTAGGCTAGATTTTTGTGTTTGTGAACTTATTACACTTAATAATCAGAATTTTTATTTTTGTTATTAAGGCTTGTTTTATTATTTCGATTCTTTAATTGATCACATGAATTAATTTTCAAATTGTTTAATTTAGATGATCACTTCATATTAGGCTAGATTGTATGCATTAGATAGGCATGAATAATCATATCAAAATATAGGTTAATTTGTTTTGGAATGAGGACATCAAGCAATACTGCATTCAAGAAGTAAGTCAATGCACATTAATTCAGTTGTTTGATAGGAACTTTGACTGTGAGAGAAAATATATTTATTAATAACATTTGGTAAATATATTATGAGATAGAGATGTTAATGATCTATATGCTAGAACATGGTCTAGACTACAAGAGTAGGTAGATCCACTAAAGATTATTGTATTTTTCGATAGGAAAAAAAATATTTCCCAAAACTTTTAGCGAGTTCATATACATGAGAAAAATTCTTCAATTAGAAGAACCATCTCATTTATATATAATTTTAATCATACTTTAGTTTTTTTGTTCATAACTAGATACCCTCGTACTTTTTAGTTTTCATGATCATAGTTTTTCGTAAAATCATTAGTGTAATCCCTCTCAGTCCTTGTGTTCGATCTTGGTACTACAAGGTATATATCTTTGCAGAATATTTAGTCTAGATATATATAATAAAATTTTACGTCGTGTTTGGAGACTAATGATTATTTAACTAGATGATTTTAACAATCTAGGTCATATTTTTATATTTTTTTTGTTTTCTTTGGTTTTCTAGTGACATGTCCATTTTGTTTTGTGATGTGGTCAATCTCAATTAATAAATTATATAGACTAACGTTTCCACAAGGATACAGATCGTATAGTATCAGGCCGCACACTGGAGAACCAATGCAGCTATAGAGTTATTTAACTCATGAAAAAAATGAGTAATAATTCAATCGGTGAAATGCAAAGGAAACGATTAAACTAATTAACGAGAAAATGCAATAAGATAAAATACCATAGGTTTTGAGTAATGCCAATACATGTAATGGAAGTTTTTGTGAATCATGAATTCGGATTATCTCGATCAGTGAGGAACTCAAAATCAATTATCAGAAGTGACTCTCTCGATGCCTAAATCCACTACCTAGAAAATCAACATACTTATCTCCCGATGCAGCAAATCGAATATCTAGATGCATTAAGATCAGTGGGGAACTCAACCTCTATAGGGAATTCAATCTCAACCTTAATTATCACGGTTCCTAAATTAACCGACTGATCAAGGTTCTCATTAATTTAATTCATTCTAGGATTAATTCCAATACTTTAATCTGACTTCCCAGCCTAGACAAGCCTTTAAACTCATTCAAACAAGTGATCAACAAGGATGAAAGCATTAAGAACAACCCATCAAACCAACTGAGAGAACAAATCCGACATCAAACATTAAGATCCAAACAAATGCAATACAATAATGAAATGAAGTGTTATTGAAGATCATGGTTATAGATATTATCAAAAATCCAGGGAATTCAAGCTCTTTCCTAGGGAATGACTCTTGTTATACCTAATCCCACTATCAAGCATGCGTTCTACCAATCTTCCAATTCCGCAATAAACATACAAACACATTAAGACCGCTATCCTTATCCTTGAGTTCAATCGACCGACCACTCAAAGTTCTAAATCGATTAAGACCACAAAAAATGGCTAGGTTCCAAAATCAAATCCATCTTCCGATGCAATCAGACTTTTAAAATCATTCATTCAAGTGATCAGCAAGAATAAAAGCATTAGGAGCAACCAATCAATTTGAAAATGATCCAATAATATAAGCAAGCATTAAACACTAACCTTCATTACATATCGATAAAACTATAACCCGCAACAACAGATCTATTCGTACATAGGTTCAGAAGACAAAGCACGAACGAAATCTATCTTAGTCATAGGTACAGAAAGAAATGCTTCCTTATTCTAACACTGTAGTCTTCGATAGTTCCTCCGCATTCCGAGTTCGTCGCCCAATTATCTAGCCTCCTTCGGCTTTCTGCTCTATTCGTCCGTGAATTGACCTCCTAGGCTTCGACCCTCTAGGCTTCAGCCACCTCCTTGGCCAGCTCCCTTGCAAACTGACGTCCCCTTCCTATTTAAAGGCCTATGGTTTTCCTTTCCTCCTTGGCAGCCTGCACCGATTGCCTTTTCTTCCTTCTTTTCTTTTTCTTTAGTCGGCTTCCCTTTTCCTTTTCATTCGTGCGTTTCCATTTTTTCCAGCAGCTTTGGTTTCCATTTTGTGTAAGTTGCACATTTCCATTTTGTCCAGCAGTTGCGTTTCCATTTTGTCAGTAGCTACGTTTCCATTTTGTGTCCAGCAGCCAAACAGTTTCTATTTTTCTTCTCTAGTCATGCATTTCCATTTCTCTTCTCCAGTCGTGTATTTCCATTTCTTTTCTCCAGCCGTGCATTTCTATTTTGTGGTTTTAGGAATCTTGGACGTTGACCATGCACAGTTGAACATAAAGTGGTTTTGCTTGGTTTTGCAGCATTTGCTTGTGTTTGTATCCCGATATCTTCATTTCCTACAAAACACGAGAAACCGCTAGAAGAAGACTAAATGATGCTTAATAACTCGGTAAAATTGAAAATCATAATAAAACTAACTATAGAAAGAGATGAAAATGCTAGAAAAAATGAGACGTTATCATTTTGTTTCCTTTTTTGTCACTTACAAATACTTGTTTTATGCATAAAGTGGTGGAAGATCTAGACTTGTAGCACTCGATCCCAAAATTGAGATAAGTCCAAGGACAATTCAGTAACAAAAAAACAGGAGACCGATGGTTGATAATGTTGAGAACGTGATTCCGGAGGATGAGACTTACGAAGCATATATTGCTCCTAAGCACACCCAACATCTGTCATGCATTCGACACCTGAATATTTACCATAGTCAGTTTGAATTTTAGTCATCATTTGTGTAGATGTTGAACCAAAGAGAATTTTGAGGATCACTAAATGAGACCCGAACTTCCACCTTACGAGGTTCAAGATTTTTTTATAAGTCTCTCAAGCAGGTCCAAGGGGTGATAGATGAGGTGGTCATGCCATTGGCATTCCCGTTCTCCCTACTGGATAGGGCACAAGAGTGGTTATATACACTATTGTCGGACTCCATCCACATGTGGAGCTAGCATGAAGAGTGCTTTATAATTACATTCTTCCCATCACTCAAAATAAAAATGTCAAAAAAATATAAATTCCTTCATACAAGAGGATGGTGAGGTATTGTATGAGGCATGAGAGAGGTTTAAAGGCTATCAGATCATGGATGGATCGAAAGTACCTCATTTCGACCTTTATTGAGGAACTCAGAGAAGAAATCCACATATGGATCAGCATGCCAAGTGAAGGATTATTGCATGGCCTCCATTTCAATAAGCTAGAAGAGTAGACGAGAAGATGGCTAATGATACGAAAGTCGATAAAAGAGGTATCAATCCTCCAAGTCGAGCTAGCTTAGATAGCGCTATAGAAAACCAGCATGAAATGTGGAGCATCACTATCGATGTATCTTCAAGGGTAATAGATGATGGGGTCATCGACAATGCCACCACACCGAAGGAGGGTTACACTCATAAGGTGCTAAACTAAGAAACTAGAAAGACAAAACTTCCCTAAGGATTTACTTGCATATGGCCCAATTAGAAGATTGAGGATTTATCAAAGGTCTCGAGACACATGGATATGGAAGGATGAGAGATAAAGATCTTAGCTTATCATGTTCAACGGATAGGAAATTGCCCAAGCATATCAATATCTCTCCAAATCCTATCTTTTCCTCTAACAAAGATCTCCAACAATTAAAAATTTTTCCAAGCAATTCATATCCCACCAGATCATCGAATTTTCGACGACTATGAAATCTTCCAAAGCAATTCATCGATGCAACACAATTTGGCTACCAAAAAAGGGGAGCTCCTTTGGCACCGAAACAACCTAAAACAAATGATGATATCAAAGTCCATGTTCTCGCAGCTTATGCTAGAATATAGACTCATAACGTAGAGATTTGTCGAATAAAGGCTGATCATGAAGACTTCAAGCGGGTGATAGGACACCAGATTGAAGGTATTCATACGCACCTCAAGGTGCTTGATAATCAAGTCGTTCAGCTTGCAACGATTCATCAAAAATGGTAATAATAGTCCCGAGGAAGCCTAATCAAAATATCTGGGAGTAAAAGCTGATATGGTCAAGCTCGAGATAGAAACGAGCACTTCTCGAAAGGTATCCAGAGGCCTTTTTCAGACAATTTTTAATTTTCCTTTCGGATTTTGAACTTTTGGATTTTTATTTTGGAGGAGTAAGCTCTTTCTTTGGAAATCATATTTTTGTTTTTATTGATTGTAGGAACCATAGAAATAACAAAAAAAAATCAAAATAATAAAAGGAATAAGAGGAGACGCTCGAGAATGATATTGAGCTCTAGGTAAAAGTTTTGGAATGGTTTCTCTCGCCTGAAAAAACCTCCAGAGCAAAAACGTGCCCAAAACCAGTGTCGTGGGCATGGACGTCAAAAAAGAGATTTTTTCGGTGAGAGAGAAACGAGAACCAAAGTCGAAACTCCATGTTTCTCTATTTGTCTTGAATTTTTTTATAATTAATTATGTATGTTTGCATTCTAGTTTCTATCAAGAAATGAAGAAGTTGGTGAATGGTCGTTTTTTTAGTAGAATTAAGGTATTGGCTATTCACTCAGTCATGTTAACTCTAATCGAACAATTTCAAGTTTTACTAAAATTTTGCATGTGGGGGCAAGCATGGACACATCCTGAGACACTTAAGAACACACCGAAATGCTTTGAGGCATTGGCATTTTCAGCAGTGATATTCTTCCATATTTCCATTTTTCGGTTTTTATATTATTTTAATCTTTTAGTAATATGTAATAAGCATTTGAGCAATGATGTTCAAGACCCTTTGTTATGATTGAGATTTCAGAATACGAGCTAGTGTAGCATCGAAAAAGCATGAGTAGAAGCGCCAGAATATGAAATGGAACACCAGAAAAATATATATAGCACAAACATATCATTGGTTTAGTGATATCAAGGTTAACGAGGAAATATGAGAAGAAGTAGAAAGTGGGACGAAATAGGAGGTTTTATTTAAGAAAATTTATTTTTATTTGAAAAAAATTTAAGCAAAATTAGAGACGAAAAATCGTGTCCATATTTTAAAGGAAATTTTATTTGTTCTTAATTTCATACGTATATTTTTCGTTCGAATTATTGACGGACTTTGCATATCTAATTTCGGACAGATTGTGGATGACTATTAATTACTGACGATTAATTTTAAATATGTGTGGAAACAGATTTTCGAAGAGATTAATGACTGATTTTTTCGTCCGAAAATCCAATATTTCTTGTAGAGGGTATGGTGAATACAACACACAAAGGAATATATATCTCTTTACAATTTGTGTTTGAGTCTTTACTCAACAAATCTACTTAAATAATCTTGTTGTCCCGTCTTAAATGCATAACTCTACATTTTAAAACTCCTGACCTATATTTCAAATAGGTGGCAAGACTTGCCATGTTGAATTGAAATGTTGGCTTTGTTTTGAAAATTTATTTCAATCTCAATAGATGCTCCATGCTCTAACCTCTGTTCAAATGGCATAATTCTGATTAAGAGTGATATTATGCCTATGGTGCAAGCTCACACATGATAAATTCCTCGAGTCATTTAACATCGTCTAAACCTTACCATTGCTGAGACAATTTTATCTTTGGAGACAAATCACTACTTCCCATCACTTATATTTGTTTAGACATATTGCCAACCCCGTCAAGTAACTTACCAATTCAAGATATTTTAGTAGCTTTGCATAAGTCCTTTTTTTATTTCAATATTTACCTAAATAATTCATGTTGTTGTGTTTGATTCTAACGGCGTTGTGGATAAGGACCACATGCACAACAACTTTGTTTTCCATTCGATAATATATCACTTTCCAAGATGTTTGGCACATACAATTAGGACATCCTCGTCAACTAGAAAGGCTCATTTTAACAAAATTGCTTCCGGACGTGGTGATTCTTGTCAATTTCAATTTTCAAAGACAACAAAACTTTTCTTTAGTATATCAATGTTTTAAACTAGTAAACCTGTAGTGCTTTTGCACTGTCACTTGTGAGGACTTTCTCCAATCTAATTTGTTCAAGGATTTAAATACTATGTTATTGTCATCGAAAAATACATTCGAATGTTTGTTCTTTCCATTGAAACTTAAAATTGAGTTTACTATAGTTTTTGTGAATTTTTCAGATAATAGTTAAGCTTCATCTTAATAGAAAGATCAAGTCAAACTAGTGTGAGGGAGGAGGTGAATTCAACAACACTCTCTTGACAAATCATTTATAAAGGTGTGGTATAAAACTTCGCATATCATGTCCCATAAACCAGAATAAAATGGTATATCTGAGAGAATTCACAAACATATGGTTGAGCTTGCTCTTTTCATGCTCTTCCATTCATGGTAACACTCCAATATTTGGTTGAAGTCTTTCGTACCTCAAATTTTCTTATTCTTCTTCTTCCAACATATATTTTACACAAAAAAAAATATATTACCCATTCATCCTTATGCACGTCATAAACTTGATCCTCACATGTTGTGTTTATTGGATACAATGATAGATATCAAGTATACAAGTATTTACATTACTCGTCATGTTATCTTTAATGAGAATCGATTTCCATTCATAACTCTATATTCATCTTTAACTTCATTCTTTCCAATTCCTCTCTTGAGATCTTGGCAGCAAGGTATTTAGGTAAATAACTCTTCTTTTAATACTACAAAATTATGTTATAACTTCGTATCAAGTCTTTTTACCAATTATGCGTTAAAACATGACAGATTCAAGTTCACCTCCAAATCTATCATGTAACAAGCTCCCACTCAGTATCAGTATCCACGGTATATCCTACCCACTTCATCGCCTTCACCACAAATACCACTAGTTCAGTCGTTCCACTCAATGAGAACAAGGTCTCAAGCTGGTGTTAGAAAACCAAATCTGAAATATACTCTTCTCACTGCTTCTGATGTATCTTTTACACGATAATATGTCATTTTTGCATTGAAATGCTCTGGTTGGACTACTTCAATGCAAGAAGAAGTTATGGCCATAAAAAAACAATCACACATGGAATCTTGTGCCTCGTACCCCTAACATGAATATCCTTGATTGCAAATGGATCTTTAAATCCAAACTCAAACAAGATCCCACCCTTGATAGGATTAAGTCTATATTAATAGCTAAAGGCTTCTACCAAAAAAAAATACATTGATTTTATAGACACATACAACCACATTGTCAAAACATCAACCATTAGAGGTTTTTATTAGCCTAACCATTACTCTAAACTCGTGCATTATACGATTGGATGTAACACTTTTCTCCTTGAAGAGTTACAAGATATTGTGTATATGAAACAACCTTTTGGCTTTGAAAACAAAACATTTTCTCATCATGTATCAATTATATAGCCTTAAACATGCACCTCAGGTATGGTTTAATAAATTCAGTTCATACTTGATCGAATTTGGTTTTGCACAATTGATCCCTCACTCTTAATTTATAAATGAAAGAAAGTAACTCTAGTCCTATTTCTCTATGTTGATGATATGTTGGTTACGAGTAACTCAAATTCTCTTATAACTATTCTTTTACATCAATCAAACTCTTGGTTTTTCATTACTTCCTAGGAATTCAGTCAACTTTTTATCATTCTGGTTTGTTTCTCCATCAATTATAATGTGCTTTGGATATTCTTACCAAAATTTGATATGCCCATGTTTAAACCTCTTCTAAAATCCATTTTTGTTAAACACATTTAGGATTTCACTACAGTCTAATTGATTTAACCATTTTGAATTCTGGTTTAGCTAAGTACCCCGACTTATGCACTTTAGAAGTATTGTTAGAGCCTTTCAATATTTAACCTTGACTCAACCTCGTCTTAGTTTTTCCATTAATCAAATTTATCATGAAATGCACTCCAACCATTGCAGATTTCGAGTTTTTTAAGCACGTTTTACTATATCTCAAAGGCACTAGTCGCTTAGGCTTACTTATATTCCACGAGCTATCTAGCTTTACATTCTCTTACTGACAATGACTAGGCGGATGTCACTAAATGTGAAGTTCAACAACGGGTTGCGAATTCCATGAAAGCAAATTGATTTCTTGGTCAACAAAGCATCAATCCACCATATCACGCTCATCAACTGAAACAGAATACATGGTGATGGCCTCTGTTGTAGTAGAAGTCATTTAGCTTTCATTCCTCCTTCGAGACCTTGGTCTCTTAACAACAACCCACAATCCTTCATTGCGATAATTTTGTTGCAACTTATTTATATATACAAATCATGTGCTTCATAACAGATAAAATCATATTAAATTAGATAATCACTTCATTCAAGAAAATTTTGTGTTCGGTTTAATTATAACTAAACATATCTCATTGCACTTTAAGGTCTCCAATATTTTCACAGTCACTTCCACGAGAAAAAATTTACTCTAGTGTTCAAACTTGATCTTGGAATTTAGAGGTGTCCAATTTAGTTTGGTTCCAATTCTTCAAGTTTTGAAAAATTGGATCTAAATTGACCTAAATTTTCGGTAGAGTTCAATTTGAGTTTAAATTGTTCGCGTTTAGGACAATTTGATCCGAAATAATCCAAATTAAATTTAAATAATTTGATTTTTTGGATAAAATTTAGATTATTTGAATAATTCGAATTATTTAAGCTTTGTCTATTGAGATACCATGCTAAATTGGACACCCATATCGGAACTCCGCCCGACACGAGTTTGAGTGTGGATAATTAACATTATGTTCTCAACAAGAAAAACAGAGACCTCATTCTCTATTTCATCAACGGTTTCGGCTTCACGACTGACTCCTTTGTTTCTCCAACAATACATCCCGCGATTCAGCCAGAAACTCAACGTCCACAACCACAACATCCAATGATCTCGAATAAATAACTCACATAATTCCATATTTCCAAATATTAATACATAAAAACATGACAAACACAAGTATTTCGTCAATTCAATACGTAGATTATTATATTTAAGTTAGAATTAAAAATAATAATATGACTGAATTGAATGAATGTTTTACATGTAGACTGTCGGTGAACAAGCTTCATGTCTCTATCTGAAATCAAAGATTTGTTCTTGTCAACACTTGAGATTGAAAGCTTCGATGATGATAGTCATACAGAACAAACAACTAATCAAGAACAGAATCTGAGATCTTAGAGTTTACCCTTTGCTTCAGAGATAAAGAAGGACGAAGAAGATTCGAAAAAAGGAGAGGACAGATAGAACAGTGCCTCCAACGAGGCATACTCGTAGAGCTTTCTTCCTCCCGTGGCTTGACCAGGCGAGATACTGAAGAACTGTCTCTAACATGGATTCACCATCAAGGTAATACACCTATCAAAGATCAACAATACGGAGATATCTAATGTAAAAGAATCCTCCGAATTCTATCTTGAAATGCATTTTGTATAAACAGTTCATGTAGAACTTACAGGCAAGCTATTCAAAAGAACTAATGCCAGAGAGACATGGAAACTGCATGTCAAGCTCTTTTCCATGATATCCGGGAAGTGCACGCCAAAACTAAAACGCTGACGAGGTTGATATGCGGTTAGATGAACTGAATGTGCCATGGCGATCAGGTCCCCGACAAAAACAAACGTTCCCAGACAGTCACGTTTTGGTGATCCCGATGCATTCAACCCTAAACTTATACTTCCACCATGTAATGAACAATCAGGTGAAGAAGGGCTTCTGTAGGAGATCTCTGTCCAAGCTACACCCGGAGATTCCACCGGATGTAAACATGACTCGTCCTGAAACATAAAAAACGGTCAGAAGTAGATAACAAATATGTGCTTTGAGAAGATGTCCTCGAGCAGTTTACCTGTGAACATATGCAGCTGCTAATTTCATCAGTGTCCGAATTCATCCACCCATCGCTACATTTATTAAGCTTGACGATGTCCTTTGCATCCAAACAAACCGCTCTCTTTTCTCGGGTCTGTTGATCATCTTTACCAACTGTGTCATGTGAACTAGTTGCCTTTAAGCATTGCATAGGAACAAACGCAGCAAGATCATCAGGACAAACGAACGGATTCTCTGTCATTTCAATTTCATACCCTTTTTCTATCACATGGATAGGGACACAGTAACCTTTCCTGTGATGAAATCTTCCAAAGGAAGAATTTGATCTTTCACCGTTATACTTATCAAAGCGAGCAGCCAAATCAAGCCACTCCTTCGGATTATGGATCCGTATGCCATCCAAGGTCACAATAACTTCTCCGGCAGAAAGGTAACCAAACAACGGTGAAGTAGATGGCACATCCAAAACCTATCAAAGGAAATCATTAGAATTGTCTATGGGACAGGATTAAACTCAGATGGTTATAAACATGAACAAATACGTATCCATACCATGGGGCTCTCTCCGTGTATGTAAAGCGGAGACAAAATGACTGGCAGGAGGAACAAAGTCAATGCGCAGACTACGCAAAACTACAGAAGAAAGCCGAAACAGAAGATTTATTATACTAAGTAATGAATATGAATAAGGCACTTGCACTAAAAGAAGTATTTGAACAAGAGAAAAAAATCTAACCACTGCATTATGCCAGATTCCAGCACAGTATACGCGAAGAGCATTAAACCGTGGGAGTGCTTGAAGAACATCATGATCGAATGCCACAAGCCCACCTGGAAATATAGCTGCGATGAAAACGGCAACGTATTCGATCTGTACGCCCTCACTGCCGCCGAATCAGAAGGATCCTAGAATTTAGAACCTGAGAGTCTAATAACTTAAGGCGTCGAGGAACCAGAATTGAACATAAACTCACCTAATTCTCAATAGATTCAAACAAACAATTCAGATTATGGAAAAAGGGGTCAACTTGAATCAGTTGGAACAGAAATTTGTGAAAAAAACAGAGAGAAATTCGAGCAACTGACCTCGCAGCAGCAAGAGCATGGCCGAGTTCATGAACTGATACAGAAATAATAGTTGAAACGAACACATAGGCGATCCCAGACGGTGCCACACGCTGCAAACATGGAAAGTTTAAGGCTTTGCGATCGAATAGCGAATCTGAAGTAAGGAATAAATAGTGTGTAAGCTCACGGTGGAGGGAGAGAGTCCGAACACAGCAGCGAGGAGGCGATCAGAGACGGCGTTGGGGTGAAATTGCAGGAGGAGGATGGCGGAGACGAGGAGAAGAGAGGCGATACCGAAGCCGAGTCCGACGGAAAACCAGACCTTTAGGGCGCCAGAAAACCGCCTTCCAAGGCGGAAAATCGGCTCGTTAAAGATCGAGATCTTGTAGTCGCAGTAGCAACACGAGACAACGGCAACGGGAGCCTCGCCGCCAGCAAGGTTAGACCGGAGAGGGAGGACACAATCTCCGCTGTCTCCGACAGAGCGACGGCGGTCTCTCCCGAACCTCAAGCGGAATCTTCTCACGCGCCGCCCTGGAACCTCCATGTCCATTGATTTGGTGGAGATCTTCACGCGCCGTTGTGACTATTGAGGAGCCGATCAGCCGAGCCAATGGAGGAGGCTCGTGTCTTTTCTCTTTCCCGGTTCGAACCGAGGGAATTTGCATATAAACCGAAACCTTTGGTTCTCTCTCATCCACAATCTAAACCGGACTTCAACATACGTATTTATTTATCCAAACATTGGATTCATTTTTTCGAAATTAAAGAATCTACAAAACGACGCCAATTTTAATGGGATTATCAAAAATGCCTCTGTAGGGCTAAAGTGCTTTAAAAATATCCTTGGCTGAAAAAAAAAAGTTTCAACTTCAAATCTATCTTTAAAATATTGATAATTCCATGTTACCCTTGACGACATTTTTTCTCTCTCCTCTAGAGCATCTCTAATTCTCGCGCGAAAATTATTGTTCCCCCACACCACAACAGATTCGGCGAGAGTAACTTGCAATCGGTATCAGATTCGCTGCCAATAGGTTGAAATCCTTTGTTGTCAACAAAGAAGCTTGCAATTAAGCACGTTCCGCAGAAAAACCAGGTGTGTATAGTGAGTTTTTCGTGTTTCTCTTGTGTCTATTGCAATGTCAAAGGTGACAGAGTGGGTCACAGAGTCGTACGGTCGCACTGGGTCACAGAGTCTCATCGAGGGGTCAAAGGGATCAAAGGTCGTCGCAGGGGTCCAAGGGTAAATGGGTCGAAAAGGGTCAAAGGGTCGCAGGGGTCCAAGGGTAAATGAGTCGCAAAGGGTCAAAGGGTCGCAGGGGTGCAAAGGTCGGATGGGAAAGGGGTCGCAAAGGGTTCAAAGGGGCGCATGGGTCCAAGGGTCGCATGGTAAAGCGGTCGCAAAGGGTTCAAAGGGTCGCAGAGGTAAAGGGGTCGCAGGGGAAAGGGGTCGCAAAGGGTTAAAAGGGTCGCAAAGGGTTGAAAGGGTGGCAAGGGTCCAAGGGTCGCA
>CM071866.1:41481316-41506282 GCA_036759665.1 Gynandropsis gynandra
GATTGTGACCCAAACCGACTCACTGAGACAACCGACTCAAATGACCCTTAGACTCCCTGCGACGCTCAAGCGACCATTGCGACCCAAATCGACTCACTCAGACTCAACAGACTCACTGACACTCACACCCATTTCAAATCAATAAACCATTCTGGGACTCGATAGCCTGCAAACCCTAGAAATCGACGCTCAACCGACCATTACGACCCAAACCGACCCACTGAGACAATCGACTCTTGCGACTCAACCGACTCATTGAGACTCAACCGACTCATTGACACTCACACCATTTCAAATCAATAAACCATTTTGGGACTCGACATCCTCCAAAACTCTAGAAATCGATCTACTTACACTTATTGACGCCATTGAAGATTGACTCGTGCTCTCTTCTCCACCGCTGCTGATTCTAGCCATTTCCTTCTTGCCAACTTCGAATTTCCTTCTTGCCAACTTCGAATCGATCCCTCTCAAGTTCGAAATCACTTGTTCTTTCTTGGCTTTTACTCTCCCAGAATGCGGGTTTGGCTTTTACTCTCCCAGAATGCGGTTTTTCCCACGTTCGAAAATTAAAGGTAAATTTGTCTTTTCTCCAGTTTTTTTTTCCGATTAAATAATTATTTTAGGGAAGGGTATTTTTGAAGCGTTTTAGACCTACGAGGGTATATCTGATATTCCGTCATTTTAATGCTTAATTTAATTATTGGTATTTGTGGACACTCGAGTAATTAAAAAATAATTAATGCTGTTTATTATAACAATACATAAAATGATATTTGATATAAAATATATTAAAAGATATAATATGAAATTATATATAATATAACCATAAATATGAATTAAATGGAAAAACTTATTTGACATTCAGATTTAATTTTATATATAATTTATATGCATAATATATCTAATTCATTAAAGTAGATTAGAAAGATAATTAAATTAAAATAAAATAAATATTTTCGTTTGAATAAAATTGAAAAAGAGATCTAAGATCAAGAGACATAACCTTTTGTACAAGAATTTCAACAGAAAAAAAAAAATATGATCAACAAAAATAGAAATAGAAAAAAAATCCAAAAGATTGAGAAAGGAAAAAAGAAATGAACCCTCATCCCTCGCACGTGCGTCACATGCAAGCAGCACGTGCCTCCTCTTTCGCCGCTTCAAAGAGAGAGAACAGAAAAAAAAAGTAAAGCAAGAAGAGAACCAAAATATGAATGGTGTTCTAGTCGGAGTCGGTGTCCATACTCTCCATGCCTTTCAAACCCCTTCGTTTTTGTTGCTGCATAAAATTCATAGAAATATTTTATCAATATTTCAATTTCATCTTAAAATTATAAAAAATTTAGGAATATTAAACAAAATAAGAGACTAACCAAATCATAAACAAGAACCCACCATCTAATGTTTTTCCTCAAGCCACTTGATTTGGAGTTATGTCAATATCACTCAATTAACAATTTGTAATTAGTGTTTTATCTTTTTATTTTGGGTTTTCTTAAAGAAAGAAGCATGGCAACAAAAGAGAAAACAGTAGGCAAAGTTCATTATTCTCAAAACACAAAGCTCCATTAGGTGGGAAGAGTAGGTCCCACGTCTTGTCGAGTTTCTTAAAAAAATTTATTACCCCTAATAATAAACCTCATAAGATTCCTGATAAGGTCCACTCATCTTGTCCACAACTCATCACCCCACTTCCACCACACATCATATATATACAATTAAATTAACCTAATCTATGTGTTTATATAGGTATCTACCTATTCACACACAAACATAACATGAGGATTAAAGATTTATATGTTCTTTGGTTTCAATATCGTGGTCAAGAACTTAAAAGATCTTAAAGAATGAAAAACCCTAATCCCCAAATCGTAAGATAGACTTAAAAAACGGTTTTTTTTTTTAATATTGAAAATTTCCAGATTCAAGATCATTGGTGACAGAAGAGTAAAGTTACCTTCTTCGCACTTTTCTTTTCTCTAACTTCATACCGGCTCTTGGTCAAATCAGACAGCCACAACCCTGGAAAACAATACTGCCAAAAAAAAACACAACCCAAATTTTCAGAATTAGGGTTAAAAAAAAGGAAAGATGAAGACTTTAGATGTTTTACCTGGAGGGCTTTATCAATGTTCTTGGCCCGTTTCCGGGGCCGATGAGGAAGCTTTGTTCCTTTGATAGCCAAGAAATCTTCTTCCTTCTCCTTCCTAGACAAGGCAATGTAAATCCTGGGCCACTCTATCACTTCCACTTGCGCCGTTTTCTCGCCATTGTTATTGTTCGTCTCCTGCTCAAATTGAGCCTGAGCCGTTGATTCCGATCGGTTCACGCGTTGATGATGGTGATTGTGATGATGATGATCGAGGCCGTTTTGTCTCTGGTGCAGATGATCTTTGCCGTTTGATTTCTTCTCGAACTTGTCCGGAGACGGCGGAGATCGCCTACCTCCGGCCGCGGCAGTGACCGATCTGGACACCACACGTCCGCCGCCACCGCTGAGGTTTCTCGTCGGCAAACCGTTGGCGGCGGATCGGTCTTCTAAATTCCTGGGCATGATGTAATACACAAAATAAAGCCACAAGTGATTTTGATAGGGCTCTACTGATTCTTTGCTCTTTTCGTTATGGTTCCCCTGTTTTGCTAAAAAGTTAAAGTTTGAGACTTGAAATGAGTAGATGGAGCCTTTTTTAATACCAACGAAATGCAAAAGATGGAAATTAGGAAAAATAATTAATACCCATTAAACACAAGAATCAGAATAAACAACCCATGAGAAAAGATTAATATTTCATAGAAAAAAAAAAGAACCTAATGGATATTGTATTCAAAGAGGAGAAAATTCTAAGATCAGTCGTGCAATTTCAAAAGCGGCATATAACTTCTAAGATTGGGTCAAATAATCCACAGATAATTTAAGATCTGTTATAAAATACGAAAACTAGGGTATAGATGGTTCAAAAATCTTTGATATCAAAGGATTACACCGAGAAAAACCTAGAAGAAACAGAGACTTGGGGAAAAACAAAGGACACAAGTGAAACAAACATTGAACTCTGCTTCTTGTCTTTACAGGGGTATTCACGTCAATTCACATGCAACCTTGGTAAAAGATGAACCAAGCGTTTGGATCCAAAAACAGAAAATGGAAAGCAGGAAAAAAAAGGGTAAATAAGACAGTAAATAAATTAAAAAACCCGAAAATCAAAAATAGCAATGGGAATATAATATATATATAAACATCGGGTCATCAGTTATATTGGGAAGAAGAAAAATGAACATAACTATCAAGTCCCACAGTCAAAGAGAAATAACTTTTCCAGGAAACAAATCCAAAGATCTGGATTGGAGTTCTGTAAAAAGATATATTTACTTTTACACAAAATCTGACCAATTAATATTTGTACTATCAACTATTAAAAATATATATATGTAGAATGAGAGAAAAAAATATGTGGAAGAAAAAGAAAATATTGCAAACCTGGTAGGGATGGATCCAGATGTAAGTTCCTTGCTTGTGACGAAACCGTTTCTCGGGTTCGTAATCCTACCGGAGGATACGCCGCAAAGAAGCGGCGGAGGCGGTGCCGGCGGCGGCATTGCTGGGTTCGCTGATCTCCTCTGAAGCTTGTTCGACGACATCTTTCCTTGTCCCGACGACGACGAAGAATCGTCGGCGGCTGCTGGGGTGGTGGTGATTGCGGCGGAGGATCGGATCTCAGCCCGAGAGACCCTTGACCGCTTCCTTTGTCCCCACTGCAACAGCACATCTCCTCCGCTGCGGTTAGGACTAGAGATGAGATTGGGGTCGTGAGGATCTTGTTGGGATCTGAATCGAAAGCCTTTGGAAACTCCGTCGACGGGCGAACTCGTGCTTCTGCATGCGCCGTTAAATCCTCCGCCGGTCGATGTAACAACGGCGACGGCGGAGGAAGAGGAGGTTGCTCTGCCGTTATCAGCGGCGGTATCTTCCTTTGATGCTCGTGAAGGAGGTCTCAAGTAGGGCTTCTTGCCATTGGTGAGAGGAAGAAAATCTGGGCTTACTCTCTGATACCTATTCAATTGTTCAAATCAAAACCCTAAACAAAGTCAGATCAACAAGAGAGAACCCTAAAAGAGGAAGAATAAGTTGGAATCAGAAAAATGAGTTTAAATCCATTAAAGCTTATGAAGAGGATATTTTCAAGGATTCTCAGAAGTTCAATTGTATTTTCTTCCGATTCTCACTTCGGGTTTACTTGAATTTAGATGAAGCTATGCAATCAAAACACTAGAAGACCTCTACAATGGTTTATAGATCTTCGGTGCTCAAAATACAAAATCCTTTTCTCTTACAGAAACCAAAAACAACATCCAAAAGCGAGAAATCCAAAGCTGCAAAAGGTTACATTAGTGTGAGAACACATTGAATCTGGAGAATTTTCAAATCAAATCCAGATCCAGAAGAAAAAAACCATAACATGTTCAAAAAAGAAAAAAAAACATTACCAAAAAGTAAAACTCCCGGCGGTTCATTCATCAGAAAAAAAATAAGATGAAAGGACGAATAAGAGAACGAACTATGAAAAAGCGAAAGAAGATGAAGAAAGCGAAGAACGAGACAATCGAAAACGGAGAAGAAAAAGAGAGGACCTCATCATTATACCCAAGAGAAAATCCGATTTCGGTTACAGAAACGGTGGGTTTTCCGATTCCGATCTGTGATTATAATCCGATCCTAGAATTGGCTCAGTCCTCCTCCCTCATTTCCCGATAACACGAACGAGAAAACAAAAAATTACAGGCTCCGTATACTTCTTCTTCTTCTCGTATCGATCATCAGATGAACACAAACAGAAGAAGAACAAGAAAGAAGGAAAAACTTTAGAAGAAGATGATATACGTGTATATATATATATAAACGTGTATATGTTTAGAGAGAGAAAGAGGAGGAGAGGAGAAATGGAGAGTCTGCGTTAAGAGTGAAAGAGGAAGGGGCAAAGCAAGCAAAGAGAAGGGAAGAAATAGTGGGTGCGTTATTGTGCAATTTTCCATTATTATTTTTTGTTTTTTCAATTAAAGTTTTTGTTATTGCTTATAAAGTACTTCAAAGTTCTCAAGTCTTCAACTTTCCACCCCAAGTTGCTTTTATTTTCAAATTAGCCCTCGGCCCAGTCTAAGCCCACTTGAAATAATGAAATCCCCAACGACCTAACGAATTTCATTATTTACACTAATTTCATTATCCAGATTTTATTGAAGATATTTTATTTACACTAATTTCATTATCCAGATTATGGCTTCAAAAAATCCACGATGCCCACAAATAATGAACTTACCCTAAACGAGATTTATGGCATGCTATCCAAATCGGGGTTAAAATGTCTATATTATGAAAATGTCTAATATAGAAATATGAAAATTAAGAAAATAAGTTTTGGTATAATATGTAATTAATTCTAAAAGATATTTTAAGAATTTATGATATTTATTATTAGGTATATGAATGCATTGATGAATAATAATTAGTACCAGATAATACAATATAACATTTTAAAAAATGCACGTGTGGAATCTTAAATTTATGTTTAAAATTTTAATTTGTGTGAAAAAAATTGAAAATTTTAAAGTCTAAATATTACAAAAACACAAAAACAAAAAGATTGTAAAAGTTACAGAAAAAAAAATGTAACGAATTCGGAATACTCAAACTGAGTTTTTTTTACATCTCGAATCAGAATCACCAACCCTTAATCTCTTGATCATGTTTGATAGAATCTAAAGAGTACAAAAGTTTTAAACAAGAAAGTGAACAATAAATGAAATCAATAATCAACTCATGCACCACAATCAGTCTTTTAAACACTAAGAACAAAGGTGTAAACGACACTAACGACATGAAACTTTGAAATGATCTTTATACCTTTTACGTGAAACGTTGTGTTATGCTTATTCCAGTAACCGATTTCAACCTCTTGGTTTCTATTAAACTGGTTTCATAAACAAAACAAATTTCCATATCGTATTAAAACAAATTTGAGAACCTTAACACATTTGTTCAACAAACTCCACCTTGTTTGGTGTTCTTTGCATCTTCTCATGACCTCCAAGACTCATAAACCTTGTGATATTGGTTATTCTTATTGTCTTACATACTTAAGACAATATAAGCAAGCTCAAGGCTTGCTTAAACTTTGATATTGTCACGATTTTATTGAAGATATTTGTAGGGTTTACATTAGTTCTGATCTTTAGAACTTTAACCACATTTTTAGCCATTATATCCCTTATAAAATGAAGTCAAACATCTATCTATTCCGTTCCCTCATGCTATACTTAATTCTTAGCTAAACCGATGAAATTTTGGAAATCACAATAAATATTAACACATCCTTGCATAAATCCCAATTCTTTCATCATTACTCTTAACCATATTCCTTCTTTAAATGCTTCTGTAAATGTCATGTACTCAGCTTATGTTATGGACAAAACCAAAACATGTTTCAGATTTGATTTCCAACTCACTGTATTTCCACTCACTATAAACGCATAACGTGTTTGATAATCTTTTATCCATATCAGAGGCAAAGTCAACATCACAATGTTCAATTACCTTTAGCTCTCTGTCCTTCTCAAAGTTAAGTTTCAAATTTGTAGTTTCCTTTACATATATGAGAATGCACTTCCTTGACTCCCAATGTTATTTATTTGGCTTACTCGTGTATCCACTTACTAATCCAACACAATATGCTAGATCAGGTCTTGAGCCAATAATTGTGTATATCACACTCCCTACTACACTTGCATAAAATATTGCTTCCATTTATGTAACTGACTGATCATCCTTTGAAGCCCTCAACTTGAAATGAGTTCCCAATTGGTGTTTGAACACCCATTGAGTTCCCCATGTTGAACACCTGAACTATTTTTTTCTAAATAGTCCTTTTGAGATAGTGTTAACAAGCCTTTATTTTTCTTCCTTTCTATATCCATTCCTATGATCTTCTTTGCAAAACCAAGATTTTTCATGCCAAACTCTTCACCCAATAGCGTTTTTAACTTCTTTATTTCAGTCTTCTCATGACATGCCATGAGCATGTCATCAACATACAACAAAAGGTATATCTTGTTCCTTAAACCAATATCTTTTTTATAGACACAAACATCAAATTTACTTCTGATAAATTCTTGTTGTCATGAAATCATCAAATATCTTCTTCCATTGCCTTGTAGATTATTTAAGACCATATAGAGACCTTTGCAATTGACATACATGATTCTCTGCTCATTTCTTAATGAACCCTCATGGTCGAAACATCAAAATATGTTGTTCTAATCTACCATGTAGAAAAGTAGTCTTCATATATAGTTGTTCCAGTTCCAGGTTAAGAGAAGCCATAATTGAAAAAAGAATTCTGATAGAAAACATGTTTGACTATATGTGAAATGATTTTCTGGTAGTCAACCCATTCTCTTATCCCTTTGCAACAAACCTAGCTTTGAACCTAGATTGTTCTACCCCTAGTTTCTTTTTGAACATCCATTTAGATCATATCACCTTTAATTTATCAAGTTATCAACTAGAGTCCAAGTATTATTCTTATACAAAGACTTCATTTCCTCTATCATAGCCATTTTCCATAATTTCACACCTTGGTTCTCTTAGCTTCTGAATAATTTCTTGGCTCTTCCATATCTATTTCTTCTGCTATTGTGAATGCAAAAGCTACTACATCTTCTTCCTTGTATCAAGCTAGTGCGATGATATTCCTTTTGACTCTATCCCTTGCTAGTTGATAATCATCAAAAGTTTGCTCTTTTTCTGTTTCATCTGCTGATTCATATACTGAACCAGATGAGTCTTGAGTTTTAGAAACTTCACATCTTTCGTGAGCATCTTGTAGATTTCTTTCCTTATCCCCTTCTAGCCTAATATTGGCAGTTTCAGGATCTTCCTTGTTAGTGTTGCTCTCTTTTGCAAAATGTTGCAATTCCTTGTACACATTGTGCTATTTGAAAATGGCATCTCTGTTGATGATGCATTTCTTGTCATCCAGTAACGAAATCATGTATCCTTTGACGCCCTTTGGATATCCTAAAAAGACTCATTGCCTTGCCCTAAATAGAAGTTTTCCCTAATTTGAATGTACAAACACAAGACATCCAAATCTTTTTAAATAATATAACAAGGAGAATTACTTGTACATACTTCTTCTGGAGTTTTGAATTCCAATGCTATAGAATGTAACTTATTCATGAGATGAACTGTTGTAAAAGCAGCTTCAACCTAGAAACTGTGCACCAACTCTGTTTTCTCAAGTAAACATGTGATTTTGTTCATAATTATTCTATTCATTCTTTCGACAATCTCATTTTGTTGTGGGGTATTTGTGCATGTTTTATGTCTCTCGATCCCATTTTCTCTAAAAAAACTGGTTGAACTTATGGTTACAAAACTGAAGGCCATTGTATGTTCTTAGACACTTTACCTTTATACCTGTCTAATTCTCCACCAATTATTTTCGTTCTGCAAAACTAGAGAAAACTACATCTTTAGTTTTTAAGAAACATATCCACACTTTTTTTTGGAATAATCATCAATTAAGAGATAAAATATTATGCATTGATAGTTGAAGTGTTACAGTAGGAGCGCCTCATAAATCAGAATGAATATAATCAAGAATCCATTTTGAATTGTGTTTACATGTACTGAAACTTATATGCGGGACTTACCTAAAATGTAGTGTTCAGAAAAGGTTAAACCTCTAACTTTTTCACATGACACGTAGCCTTTCTTTCCTAGTTATGTGTACCTTTGAGATTCATATGACCAAATCTTCTATGCCACTGATAATATCTAAATTTTTCTAGTATTTTCATCTATTTTTATGATTCATTTGGACTTTACCGAGTATTAAGCATCATTAGTCTTCTTCTAGCTTTTTCTCGTGTTTTGTAGGAAATGAGATATCGGGTTAGAAACACGAGCAAATGTCGAGAAATGTTGGTAAAATGGAAACATGACTGGAACAAAATGGCATTTTCAATCATAAGAAATAGAAACATACGGTTGGCACACAAAAATGGAAACAATGGCCACCACATACATAAAATGGAAACATGACTGGAACAAAATGGCATTTTCGGTTGCTGGAACAACAATTGGAAGAGCACAGTCGAAACATGAAAAGAAAACAATGGTTACTTCCAAGAAATGGAAATAGTCATCTGCTACACCAAATGGAAATACAAGCCACTCGAACAAATTGAAAACAATAAGCTACTGCATAAGAATAGAAATCGGTTGGAGCAACAAAATGGAAATCAGTTGGAGCACAAAAAGGCAATTCGGCTGGAGCAAAAAAAAAGAAAACCAAAGGATGCACGACTGAAGAGAAGAAAGGAAACAGTCAATGCACAAGAAGAAGGAAACAACCGCTGCAGAAGAAGAAAAGGAAACCGAGAAAAAGAAAACGACGAGAGAAGAGGAAATCAGCACGAAAAGGAAAAGGGGAGAGCTTAGATTCGGCCAAGAGGAGTTTGGATAGAGGGGGAGGCTGAAGAAGGACGATTTGGAGCTGAAGAAGAGAAGGGAATATATGTTTTTGTTTTGTTTTATGTTTTAGCAAGTAGTTTCGTAGCTACGGGTTAGAGTTTTGCCATTATATAATGAAGTCTTGTACTTAATGCTTGGTGGTTCTTAATGCTTTTATTCATGTACGTAACTTGAATAAATGATTATGGTATGTGATCGTTCCAGATTGATTGGTTTTTCTTAATATTTTTGTTCTTGTACGCAACTTCAACGAATGAATATAAAAGTTTAATGAATTTACGTCAGGGGATTAGACTTTGGAAGTAGCCATGGTTTACGGTCTTAATCGATTTAGAATCTACGCCAGGTCAGTCGATTGAACCTAGGGATTATGATAACGGTCATAATACATCTAGTAGGTGAGATTACACAGTCGGAAGATTGGTAGTATGCATGCTAGATAGTGAACATGTATACGCCAGTCAGATCCTACGCTAGAGCTTGAATTCCCTAATTTCGTGGAAGACAAAAAGTTTCTGATCATCCTCGGGAGACCGTTTCTTAATAAAGAAAAGACAATCATACATTGTGCCGAAAGAAGACTCATATTGAATTTTAGGGATGAGGAAGTGGAATTTAATCTAAATGACAATCAAACAGTCGTGCATAATGATCGATTCGGTGTTCCACATCGACGTCTTGGAGAAATTAGCCAAGGAAGTTCTTGAAGAATTTGGGAGTATGGATTCCGTAGAAACGACTCTCATAGCAGCTGGAGAAGGATTATATAAGGATCCAAATGAGCTGTTGGACGAAGGAAAGAAGAAAAAACCCTTGGACCGAGAGTTACGTTTTTCTCGAGCACACATGAGCACGATCCGAGCAGACTTCCGCGTGACTCGAACTACATGCTATGCGGATCAGTACATAAACACTCCCGGGACACCGAGAAGCTACACCAAACGCCCATCAGCAGATTGGAGCATCGACAAGGCACCCAAGGTGAAGTTGAAAGAGATAACTGAGGAAGCTAATGTGTGCCTGACCAAGCAGCATACTATGTACGATCGGACTCCCATTTTTTAGAACAGCACAATTGAGCAAACATCGAGCCCGACCCATACGTTCTTCTTGGTAACATTTGAAAACAACAATAGCCAACAACATTGTACACAAAGCACGACCGGGGTGTTTCTTTTGAGATCAACACATTCGAGCTAATGAAAGACATGGTCGCACCGACGGAATTTGCAAAGAGCCCAAATGATCTGTGTGCTATACCTGATCGAGCATCCTATGTACGCGAGACACTACAAACACAACAAAGACGAGGACATCCACTCGATGAGTAAAGCATCTTTGTCAGGCTCGAGACCTTAAACAAGCGCTTCTTGGGAGGCAATCCGAGCTTTGTATCCTTTTTATTTCGTTTTATTTTCAGAACTTAGTTTTTATTCTTTTCGCCATATGTACTTGATCAGCTGTCACGTTGTATTGTCCTCTCTCTCTTGTGGATTGTGCGATTCTTTTTTACAGGTTTTTCACTTCGATATCATCCACAACAGAGGACACGCGTACAACATCCAGTCGCACTACCAACTCAGAACAACAAGAATACACAAGGTGCACATGTTCTAACTTTCTTTATATTCTCTCGGGTCATGGTATCCGCGTTCCTCAGTTAGGTTTTGAACACCAGGATGGTGTTCTGTTCAAGTTTGGGGGTAGGGTACTCTTCGCGTGACGTATTTGTCGTTATGATTAAACACTGATTTCTTCGTTTTATTTTAGCATTTACGTTATTTTTATTAGGATTAGACGGACGAATATCTAGTATGAAATTTTAAACTTTAGCCATCTTTGTGAAACTTTGTCGAATCGAAAACAAAAGCTTAGGTTTTCTGAAAAATACCTTTAGATATCGATTAATCTAGTAGTTATGCAAGAATTCATGGTCTAAAGTTGATCATCTCATTTTCGTACACGTTTTTTCGCATGATTTTTGAGAAGTTCATGATGATAATTACGATGTTTACATGCGATTTTGTATCTGTTTTACTTGTTTTCGTGTTCACATGTTCTAATAGATTTTAATGTGTATGTGTTGCATTTCGGAGCTAAAGAACATACACAGGACAAAGTAAGAGTATCGAGAATCACAACGGAACAAACGAGATGAGAAATGGATAAGAAATGAGCAAGATATGAACTTGCTCGAGACAAAGGCATGCACGGTCGGGCATGATGAACCGCACCTCGGGCATGAATTTGACATATTTGTGCCAAGAATGATGCACGGCCCGAGCGTTCACACTGCACGACTGATCCCCCCATTGAAGATTGCACGGTCGGGCACATTGCCAAGCACGGTCGGGCATATTGCCAAGCCCGGTCGATCACTTGCTTTGAAGACATGCTCGACCGAGCTGCATGCTATGTCCGGTCGGACGCCTAACCCTAGCACGAAAAAATTAACGCGGAGCGCCGCTTGAAGGAAAAGTAAAGCGGACACACAAAAAGGAAAAGTACAAGCCCGGTCGGGCACCTTGTCTAGCACGTTCAGGCATTGTCTTGGAAACATTCCTTTTTCGATTTTGAATGGATTTTGCATGAGGGGTCCAAGTTTGTTTACAGACGGTTTAAAGCATGTTTCAGGAGTTTGTTCATCTCTAGAGGAGCAATCTTGGCAATAGACATTCAAGGAATATTGGAAGATCGAATCGAGACTTCATTTTGTTTGAATTCTATGTCCTTTAGACTATGTATTTCTTTTATGATGATTTTTTTGAACTCATGTCTGAGTAATAGTTTTGTTCTAGGAGAAAGGATTAGCCCTCGGTAATCCCGAAACCTCTTTTGATCAATATATGAATGAAATTTTCCTATTTTGGTTTATCTATTCTTTATCTGAGTGTTTGAACGTCTTGTATTTGCAAAACCTAAGTAGATGCATGTTTTAGGGATTTAGGAGAAGAACCAAAAGGAGAATTCTAATCCCGAATATATTTCTATGCCTTGAAAGAGGGAAAAAATCATATTAGGATCATCTGCCTTAGATACCTTGATTGGGAATGTATGATTATATTGATTGATTATTAGTTTCGGAAGCCTTGTGGTGAAACCGTATTTTAGAACGTTTGTTTCATTGCCAAGAACTCGTTAGTTTATTGCTTTTAGTTATTCCATCTTAAATTCATGTTCGTTTGTAGCAAAAATTTGATTCCTTGTTTGAGTTTAGTTTGTGTTGCGTAGTCCCTGTGGGATCGAAACCTAGAGTATTACACACGTGTCGTGCATTTGCGGGTAGTATGATTAATTTTGTTTAACTTGGAACACATGAATAGTTGTATTCCACCCCCTAGGTTTCATCCCCAAGTACTTACATCTCCATGTATACCGTTCATTCTTTGATTTGCTTTATTGTTATAACTCTACGCGCTTACACTCCACTGTCAATAGAATAAGTTTCTAACTATTTCAGTCTTAAATTGACACGCGTGCATCGATCTTGATGGTTCGAGTCTAAGTGATGGGTCGATGTTGTTTTTCTACGTCCTAAGGGTTAGAGTTGATGCGTAATCAAATGGTTTAGTCTAAAGAGGAAAAAAGAGAAAAACATTCTTCAATGACGCAACCTCTTCACCCCGCCAAGGTTACAGGACTTTATAAGTGTGTCAATCGGCAACCTGGGTCTAAGTAGAAGGTTGTCCTCTTCAACTTCGACGTCTTAGAAACCCATCGTAAATTTTCAAAGAAAAAAATGTGTGGTAGCCGAAAAAGAAGAAAAGAGAAAAAGAAGAAGAAAATAAGCGTCTTTAAGAAATGGTGTCTCACGTAAGAATAGGTAAATTGGTATGGAGATCGCTTGGATGTCGTCTAGGGGTTAGTAAAATGAACTTAGGTTATGTGTAGGACTGTACAGCTAATGACTTTCAATAGATAGAAGTCTGAACTGAGTATATCTAGGTTTATATTCGTGCGACACGTTGTTGTGCATGATGGCTGATTTTTCGAAATGTTTGTGCTAGTATCCGGCTGCTATCTAACTCTCATTGTACTTAATTCTAGTTTTGCTCGAGGACGAGCAACGGTTCAAGTCTGGGGAAGTTTTACAGTGTCTAAATTGTTCTAGTATTTTCATATATTTTTATAGATAGTTTTATCATTCAATTGGACTTTACCGAGTATTAAGTATCATTTAGGTTTCTTCTAGTGTTTTCTCGTATTTTGTGGGAAATGAGATATCTGGTTTTAAACACGAGCAAATATCAAGAAATGTTGGTAAAACTACTTCAAGATCAGTTGTACACACTCAACACCCAAGGCTCATTAGGTCACAAGAAATAGAAACATACGGTTAGCACACAAAAATGGAAACATCGACCGCGACTCACATAAATGGAAACATGGCTGGAACAAAATGGCATTTCCGATTGCTGGAAAAACAATTGGAAGAGCACGGTTGAAACATGAAAATGAAACAATGACTGCTGCTTACAAGAAATGAAAATAACCGTCTGCTACACAAAATGAAAACACAAGCCGCTGGAACAAATTGGAAACACAAAGCTGATGCATAAGAATGGAAAACGGTTGAAGCAACAAAATGGAAATCAACTGGAGCACAAAAAGTCAATTTGGCTAGAGCAATAAAAAGGAAACCAAAGGCTGCACGGTTGAAGAGAAGAAATAAAACAACCGTTACACAAGAAGAAAGGAAAACAACCGTTGCAGAAGAAGAAAAGGAAACCGAAAAAAAGAAACTAGTAGAGAAGAGGAAATCGACATGAAAAAGAAAGGAGGAGAGCTTAGATTCGGCCAAGAGGAGTTTGGATAGAGGGGGAGGCTGGAGAAGGACGATTTGGAGCTCAAGAAGAGCAGGGAAGATATGTTTTTGTTTTGTTTTATGTTTAGCGAGTTATTTCGTAGCTACGGGTTTGAGTTTTGCTAATATTTAATGAAATCTTGTGCTTAATGCTTGATGATTTTTAATGCTTTTATTCCTGTATACAACTTGAATAAATGATTATGGTATTATATCGTTTTCAGATTGATTGGTTGTTCTTAATGCTTTTGTTCTTGTATGAAACTTGAACGAATGATTATAAAAGTCTAATGAATCTACGCCAGGGGATTAGACTTTGGAACTAGCCATGATTTATGGTCTTAATCGATTTAGAATCTACGCCAGGTCAGTCGATTGAACCTATGGATTAGGATAGCGGTCTTAATACATCTAATAGGTGGGATTATGCAGTCAGAAGATTAGTAGTACGCATGCTAGATAGTGAACAAGTCTACACCAGTCAGATCCTACGATAGAGCTTGAATTATTGTGCATCTCTCGAAACTTGTGGTGTTTAGTTTATTGAGTTTATCCCGTTGAGATAGTTTAGTCTTTACTTTGCATTCCAAATACTTATTGATTTATTATTCACCCTATTCATTAGTTTAATAACTTTATTGTTGCATCGGTTCCCTAGTGTTCGATCCTGGTACTACACGATCCGTATTCTTGTGAAAACGTTAGTCTAGGTACTTATTACTTGAGATTAACCACATCAGCCACAAACCTGTTTTGTCGGTTGAACCTTTAACATTATGCACTTCACCCATAACAGTCTCACTTGTATCACATATAATCCCTTTTCAGGGTTCCAACCATAACTATCATAGAATCCTTGAGAATTCTAAGTTTCCCTCCTTGAGATTTGTAGTTGTACCTTTGCACATCTAGAGAGCTAAGTGAGATTAAGTTTCTTTTTAAATCAAGAATATATCTTACCTGATCTAGAGTCTTGATGATCTCATCATGTGTGTTGATTTTGATTGAACCAATCCCTTTAACATCATACACCATGTTGTTTCCGATCAAGAAATTATCACAATATTGTACCCTTAAGTCGCTAAACAATTCTTTTCTTGGTGACATATGAAATGTACATCCAGAATCTAAGATCAATTGATCTTTTGGATCTTGATCAGAAATACTAAGTACTTTGAATGATTCAGTTATTGCTGGTGCTTCTCTTGAATCTTTAACTTTTTCCTCTAAATATTCTTCATTGCATTCTCTCTTGTAGATTTTTACTGAGATTTCTTTCAGTTCTTTGAGATTGACCAGTCGCGTTTCTTTGATCTCCCTCTCACCAACGGACCTTTGTTGTGTTTCTTAGCTACATATTCAAATTATGTTGAATATAAAATTATGATGACTTCATCAAAAGCAACAGTCTCCCTACAACTATACTTCAAGGTATCTTTCAATTGTCCCTATTTTTCAGATGATGCATTTAGAAGTATTATACACTGATTATCTTTAGATATATCAATCTTGAGATTTGTAACGTCGTTCACCATCTTCTTAAAGAAATTGACATTTTCTTCCATAGACTTTGTTTCATCCATCTTGAAACCATAAAACTTATGTTTTAGATACATCATATTTGGGAGACTCCTGTAAAGAAATTCATGTTCAAGAGTTCTCCAAATTCCAGCTGTTCATGCTTAATTTTGCGCATAATTTGATCACTTAAGCATAGAATCAATTTCCTGACCTTCCTTGTTTCTTTTTCCACTTTAGATACATATTAAGTATTTGTTACAGACTCTGTTTGACCCTCTTCTTCAGCCTTTACATTTCCCATTTCTTGAATATCCACTTCATTTTCCTCCTCCAACACATCATGTAGATTCAAAATTTCAAGATTTACTAAAATCTTTTCTTTCTATAATGAAAATTCTTCTTTTCCATCATATTTTTCCATATCTAGCTTGAATATTATATCTTTTTCATTTCAATTATTTTCTTTTCTTGAACCGAAATTTTGATACCACTTGTTGGATCTTAAACTTATGTCTAAGAATCTAATTTGCGCGAAAAATATCGAAGGCTTGAAATCAGAAGATTACAAAATACAAAAATAGAAAATTATAAAAATTATGGAAAAATGAAAATGCAAGTCAAATTAACAAGTTCAGAATGAGTTTTCTACACCAACCCTGAGTCTATTCACTATGTTTGATAGAATCCAATGAATATAAAAGTCTTAAACAATAACTTGAACAATGGATGAAACCGATAATCAACTCATGCATCAGAATAAACCTTTTAACAGTATCAATATCACTTGGTGGAATTGAAGCTAATATATCAAACTATTTTACTTTATAATACATCACAAAAGAAATCATTGAATCAAACCCTTCAAAGTTGTGATAAAATCACATTGTTCTTCTTTCATTTCAACAATTTGAGCCTTAGAAATCATAACAACAAAAAGACCAACAAAAACCAATAAAAGAAAAAAGGGGCGAGAGATGAAAACATTCAAAATTGAAATATACACCCTAATTATTCCTTCTACAAACCATTATTACAATCTAAAAATTCGATCAAATTGATAAAAGATCAGATTCATCATTGCTTCTGAAATGTGCTTGGCTGTTTGGCTTCACCAATCATCTGAACAACTTCTCTCATTGTCGGTCTTTCTACACTGTGTTCTTGAACACAAAGCATTGCCACAAAGAACACTTGCATTGCTTCCTCCATTGCCACATTGCTTAATCTTTGGTCAATAATCTTCACCACTCCTTGTTTATTACAGTTCGTCTGGATTTTCGACCATTGCACGATGTCTAGCCCTTCTTCTCCGAAGTTATCAACCGGTTTACGACCCGTGATTAGCTCAAGAAGCACCACCCCGAAGCTGTACACGTCACTCTTCTCGTCAATTTTCAGCGTATACGCATATTCTGTCAGATAAATTGTGTAATGGGTCAGATTAAAATGAAAAAAAAGATGTAATCTTTTGAAAGCATGAAGTGTATTGGATCATATATGTTGTACCTGGAGCAATGTAACCATATGAACCTGCAATTGCAGACATGCATTCTGATGCTCCATTGTCCTGCATCATGAACTTGGCCAATCCGAAATCAGCAACATGAGCTTCAAACTCAGGACCCAACAAAATGTTGTTAGATTTCACGTCGCGATGAATTATAAGCGGGACGCAGTCATGGTGTAGATAACAGAGGCCCCTTGCAGCCTCAAGAGCAATCTTTAGCCGCGTCTCCCATTTCAAGAACACACCTGTTTTCCCATGCAAGGCTTCTCCGAGGCTGCCGTTGGGCATGTACTCGTAGACCAGAAGATTAACGTCCTTGTTGGAACAGAAAGCCAATAATCTCACTATGTTTCTGTGTCTGATCTTGCCTAATGTCTGAATCTCTGCAGTTAGTCCATTGTCGTGTGATGACCCTTTGCCTATGCTTAAGAGCTTCTTGACTGCCACTTCTTCTCCGTTAGGCATTAGACCTTTGTAGACGATTCCGGCACCGCCTCTTCCTATAACGTTGTTGTCTTTGACGCATTCCAAGATGTGTTCACTTCCGAATTCGAGTTTCTTAAACCCGATGAGCTTCCATGAGTTTGAATTGTTTCTTCTCATTTTCCGGGTTTTAAGAACAGCTAGAATGGCAAATGCAAATGAACATGCCAATAACCCTAATGCGAATAGCAGCTTGAATTTTCCAGGGACTTCGTGATGAGACTTAGTTCTGTTTCCGCTTTCAAGCTGTAACGGTGATTTGGTATGCGAATCGTTACATAGATTCGAAGAAAATACGCAGAGAAAAGGGTTTCCGAGATATGACGTGTTGTTGAAGAAAGAGAACTGTCCTGATTCAGGCACTGAACCAGAGAAGTTGTTGTGTGAGAAATCTGCGGAGGTTAGGCTCTTCATGTACCCAATTTCGACCGGAATGCTTTGGTTCAGAGAATTCCAAGAAACATTCAGATAGTTGAGTACCTTAATCTGAGTGATCTGGACTGGAATGGGGCCAGACATCTCGTTGTGACTCAAGTCTAAGTATGTCAGAGACTGACAATTACCGATCTCGGGAGGTATCTTTGTTGAGAAGTTGTTTCTGTTCGTTTCTCGTTTTCCATCTCCCATCTGAAGGCTGCTGAAATTTCCAATAGAAGGGGGAAGTGAACCCGACAAACGATTGTTCGACAGATTAATCTGCGTGAGGTTCCATGGAGCCTTTCGTGTCTCTTCATTGACTTCTCCGGTCAAGAGGTTGTTCTGAAGCTCGAGAAGGGAGAGATTTGGTAAGTAAATGAAACCTTTTGGAAGTTTACCTGTCAGAGAATTCTGTCCCATTCGAATTCTTGACAACGTCTCACATTGGCCAAGATCTTCAGGGATAGGACCAATCAAGAGATTATTGAAGAGAATCAAAATCTCGAGCCTTCGACCAAAACAGAGGGTTTTTGGGATCAGTCCTGTGAGCTTGTTGGTTGACAAATCGAGTTCGACGATGTTTCCATTCGAACCGAGATTTGAAGGAATCTCTCCAGTGAAGTTGTTCTTCCAAAGCTTAAGAACTTCAAGATTTGGCAACTCGGCTACGAACTGAGGGATTTCGCCATGGAGTTTGTTGAAGAAAAGGTTTAATAACTGAAGCTTTTGAAGCCCAGATAGCTCAAACGGGATTTCTCCTTCGAGAAAGTTGTTGGAAAGATCTAAGGATTTGAGACTACTCATGTTCCCCAGTTCTGGAGGAACACGACCTGTTAGTTTGTTGGTATGAAGGAACAAAGTATCAAGATTCCTCAGATTCCCCAATTGTGGAGGAATTGAACCTTCCAAACCGCAATTTGCCATGTCCAAATGAACCAGATTCATAAGGTTCCCTATCTCTGGAGGGATCCCACCTTCGAAATCGTTGATGTAACCCAAGAAAAGCCGTTCAAGCGTACTGATGTTTCCCAGCTCCCCCGGGATTCTCCCATGGAGATCATTCCCAGCCAAAGACAGAAACTTAAGCCGCAAGAAACTACCATAGCTTCTCGGGATTTGACCTGAGAAGAAGTTTCCTCCAAGATTCAAGTACTCGAGACGAGACAGATTGGTTAAACCCAAAGGAAGTGAGCCATTGAAGCTGTTGTCGTAAACGTCAAGCACCACAAGTTGCTTCATCTGCGTGAATTCACGGTCGAGTCCTCCTTCAAACTGGTTAATGGAGATGTTCAAGAACTCGAGCCTCGAGAGCCGGTGGATCTCGTACGGAAACTCACCGGAGAAACTGTTTGAAGACACAGAAAGAGTAACGAGACTCGACAGACGGGTGAGTACAGGTGAGAGTGAACCAGAAATGTTGAGATTGGATATGTCAAGACTGATTATGGATCGATTCATGGAGTCGCAAACGACGCCGGTCCAAGAACAGAGAGACATGAAGTTGGACACGTTCCATGCATCAAGAGAAGGATCATAGGATTCAAAGCCTTGCTTTAGAGATACAAGAACTTGTGCTTGTCTCCACAAGGAGAGATTGGGTGAGGATGAAACCAGACAAGAAGATGGAGAAAGAGAAAAAAAGACAAGGAGTGACGACAAGAAGAGGATAGTGAGATTCTTGTCTGAAACTGAACTCATAATGACATTTGAAAGATCCCAAACCCGAAATCGTGAGAGTTTCAGAGAAGAATGAGTTTCAGACAGAAACCCTATTTTTGGAGATGTTATTAAAGATTGGAAACAAAGTGATAAATTCACTCACTATGTCTGCAAGAGCTTATACTGACTTATAAAGTGAATAAGATAAATCTCAATTTCCAATTATGTTTTGGTAAAACGATCAAATAATAATAAATAAATAAATAATAAGAAAAAAAAGTTAAAAAGAAGTTGCAGCATCCAACGTATTCTTGGTCTTGCTGCTTTAGCTTTAGTTATATTTTTGTTGGTGAATCTTTTGCTTTTGCAAAAGCAAAAGCAATATATATACTTTCGCAAAAGATGAGAAAGCCCATCGGCGTCTATCTTTTTTCCCTTTTAAAAAATATGAATATTCATAAAGATTATTTTTTATATTTCTTATTTAATAAAAAAATTACTATGATTACGTTTTTATTTGAATATATCTGAAGTTCGATAAATATAAATATGAATATATTTTCTAAAATAAAAATCTGAACTGAGTATATGAGACATTTTATATGTTTTTATCATTCATTGAACTAATTTACCTTCAGATGAATCAATAAGTTTCAGTTATGTACTATTTTTTAAATTTTAATTCGAACTTTTAGTGGAAAAAACGTAAATTATAGCATGCTTGTATAAAATGAATCTGAATCAAGTTACCATCTCGATCATGTTAGACCAAAAGTCATTATATTATCTATGTTGGAGTAATATGATTGGTTTTTAATTTTAAGGTCGCAGGTTAGATCTTTCCATTGTATTATTAAAAAATTAATTATATATATGTAAATAGTTTTTAATAGCAATATTGTTCTGGGAAAAAGGAGAGAGTAATTTGCATGATGTTGTAATTATTATATTATAACGATATAGATATTGTCATGTTGATGTTTGCATGTTTTTATTTTATTGTACAACAGAATATGGAAGTGGCCATGCACGATCTTTAAGTTCACACCATCGAAGCTAGAATCTTTGGTAATTGCGCCTCTTTTGCCTTTGATTAAAAATTAATAACTTCTCTCTCAAGTATTCTTACCATTCATCCTTTACAATAAAATCAATTTATGAAAAAAAATATTAGTTTAATTATAATAAATTTATAATTATATAAAATTGTGAATGTATAAAACTTTTATAAATGGTCATATTGAATTTGTGATTCTTTTATGAAGGATCATATTGAATTTACGATTTTTAAGTTGAATAATTATATTTATTTTCTTATAAATAGACAATTATAAATAAGCAATGTAACCATTTATTTCAATACACAACTTACAAATTTCATAAATTTTCTCATTCTCTCATATTCAAGTTTTAGGTAAATTTTCTATCCTTTTCTTCATTAGACATATGATATATATATATCATATATATCATAATATGATATGTCATATATATATCATATATTATGTTATTAACATCTATATATGTGTATCTTACATATACAAACATACTTATAATATGTACATGCATATATCTATATCATATATACATATATATATATTTACGATCCTAGAATTATTATTAATTTTTCAACACGTTATCACCACGATCGTTTTTAACAAACTAAAAATAATAACCATATGTTTCATACAGTTGCAGAATATCGCAAATCAACTTCCACATGGGTTCAATGATACAACACGAGTTACAAAATCATTTATACCGGTAGCAAATGCACCTGCTCGTATAGAAATACCAAAAGGTCATGGGGTGCAAGAATTTGAAATGAGTCAACAATATGGTTAGAACGTAAAAGACCACTTGGTTCTAAAGATAAAAATCCTCGAAAAAAGAAGTTTGATAAAGATATTGGTTCTTAGATCGTAGAGAACATCCCAAAAGAAACAAACTAGAAAGATGATATTCAAAATGAAAGTGATGAAAATAATCATGAGCACTTTCAAGGGAGTCCGCAATTTGCGGACGGTTTTGTGACGTTGTAGAAGTGGTCTATCACGGTTGTCTTTATCTGCACGGTTGATGAATTTGAAGATTGGAAAATAATCTTTCTCAGAATTGCATGAATTCTATATCGCAATTAGTAAGCGATTATTTGCCCGAAGATAATAATGCAGTCGAGTCATATTTTGAAACAAAGAAGATAATGAGCTCATTGGGTTTATTGCCGTATCAAAAGATTGATGTTTGCCAAGATAACTGTATGATTTTCTGGAAAGAAACTTCGGATTTGATCAATTGTCAATTTTGTGGAAAATATCGATTTCATTTGACAAGAAATGGAAAATCAGTTCTGTTTCGTCGTATGTGGTATTTACCAATTACAGACAGAATAAAAAGATTGTATCAATCGGAGAAGACCACAAGCGACATGAGATGACATGCCGAACATTCAAGTCCCGACGGAGAAATGTGTCATCTCTTAGATGGTGAGGCGTGGAAACACTTTAACAAGGTATATCCTGATTTTGCAGCTGAGAGTCAAAACGTTTATTTAGGCCTTTGCACTGATGGTTTTAAATCATTCGGGATGTCTAGGAAAAATTATTCGTTGTGGCCAGTTATTATGACATCGTATAATTTACCACCAGATATGTGCATTATGCTATCTGGGTGGACAACGCATGGTCGATTGGCTTGTCCATATTGCATAGAGGAAACATACGCTTTTCAGTTGAAGTATGAACGAAAGACGAGTTTGTTTGATTGTCATCGCAGTTTTCTTCCTCCTGATGATACACTACGACGTAACAAGAGGAATTTCAAAAGAAATATTGTTGTGCGGAAATCTCCTCCTCCAGCTTTGACCTGAGAAGAGATATTATATGAATGACTTCTTGCTTTGGGTATTCCTAGGAGTATAGATTGCGGAGGAAACAATCATCCGAGAATTGATGGTTACAGAATTACCCATAATTGGTACAAGAAGAGCATATTTTGGGATCTTTCGTATTGGAAAAATCTGAAGTTTCGCCACAATCTTGATGTCATGCACATAGAGAAATTTGTTTTCGATAATATCATCAATACGGTAATGAATGCCAGAGAAAAAACGAAGGATAACATTAAATCACGGAAGGATCTCGCAGAGTATTGCTCACGGAAGGAGTTACATATAAGTGGAGATAGTAAAGCTCCAGTTCCGATATTCAGATTTTCTAATGAGGAAAAATATAAATTGTTGAAATGGTTGAAGGAAGACGTGAAATTTCTTGATGGTTATGCATCTAACATCGGAAGGTGCGTCGATATTCATGGAGGAAAGTTATCAGGGACGAAAGTCATGATTGTCATGTATTCATGCAACGACTACTTCCCATATGTTTTTCTGAATTGATGGACAAGCATGCACACGAAGCAATTGGAGGTAACATGATTATTTTATATAGTATAATTAGTGATTAATAATTTATAAAAATATTAATTGTAAAATAAACTAATTAATATATTTGAATTTTTAAATTGTTGAATTGGTTGAAGGAAGACGTGAAATTTCTTGATGGTTATGCATCTAACATCGGAAGGTGCGTCGATATTCATGGAGGAAAGTTATCAGGGACGAAAGTCATGATTGTCATGTATTCATGCAACGACTACTTCCCATATGTTTTTCTGAATTTATGGACAAGCATGCACACGAAGCAATTGGATGTATCATGATTATTTTATATAGTATATAATTAGTGATTAATAATTTATAGAAATATTAATTGTAAAATAAACTAATTAATATACTTGAATTTTTCAGGTATTGGCATATTTTTTCGAGATTTATGTGCGAGAAACTTAAGCGTAGATGTGGTTCGTAGACTTAAAAGTAACATAGTTACAGTACTATGCAATTTGGAGAAGATTTTTCCACCATCATTCTTTGATGTTATGGAGCATCTGACAGTTCATCTACCGTTCATCTACCACACGAAGCCGCATTAGGAGGTCCAGTTCAATTTCGTTGGATGTATCCATTCGAGCGATTTATGTTCCATTTGAAGAAAAAAGCCAAACAAAAAGCTCTTCCAAAGGGTTCAATTGTGGAACAATACGTGAATGAGGAGATATCGTTCTTCACTTCTTACTACTTCGAGCCACATGTTCAAACGCGAAATAGAAATCTAGACAGATGTTTTGGTGGTGGTGTGGCATTTTCATATCCTGTACAAGATGTTCCAGATATATTCTGCGGAGTTGGTCGAACAGCTGGTAAGCCGAAAGAGATATGGCTATCACAACGAGATCTACACATCGCTCATACGTACGTTTTACTCAATTGTGAATATCTACGGCCTATTGAAAGGTAATATCCTATAAATATATAGATTCAATTGCATATGCGTATTTTATTTGTAATATTAACATAATGTTTCTGACATTTTTCAACTATGAACTATGGTGTATGTGTGAAAGGTGAAAGCTATTGTGTCGACCGAAGAACCAGATTTTTATGGGATTTTGAAAGATATTTTGCAATTGGAATATCCAGGTATTAATACTAATCCAAAAAATTTCTTTTCGTATGATATTTTCGAATATGTTGACTTATATTTTCCATTTTTTGTAGGTTACGTCGGTTTAAGAGTAATGTTATTCCGATGTGATTGGTTTGATCCAATAAACGATCGTGGAACAAGAATAAACAAATTAGGTGTCATAGAAATTAATTCTACAAGAAGATATGAAAAATACGAGCTTTTATTCTTGCGTCACAAGCCGATCAAGTTTGTTACGTTTCTTATCCACATATCAGACGATCTTCAGGTTGGCGTTTCGTAATGAAGATACTTCCAAGGGGTAAATTTATCGACAACACAGAAGAACAACAATTGGACATGCAACAACAAACCACTGAGATTGTTGCTATTGATGAAGTTACAATTGAAGCATTGGCACATGGTGAAGTCGAAGAAATTGAAGATGAAGAAATAAAAGAAAACGAAGAAGATGAAGAATTTGAATCAAATTCAGAATCACAAGAATCGACGGAAT
>CM071866.1:41506390-41529926 GCA_036759665.1 Gynandropsis gynandra
GGTCGAACCCCATCCCTTGGTCGAAACCCGTCCCTCGATCGAAACCCGTCCTTCGGTCGATCCTGTCCCTTGGTCGAAACCCGTTCCTCGATCGAAATCCGTCCCTCGGTCGATCTCGTCCCTCGGTCGAAACCCGTCCCTCGGTTAAAACCTGTCCCTCAGTCGATCCCGTCCCTCGGTCGAAACCCGTCCCTCGATCGAATATCCTATTTGTGGATGGCTTTGGGACAAAGAAAGGTCCTGGTCTCCAATTTCCGGACGGGTCGCGGCCCCCGTCCAGAAGTCATCTCCAATTTCTGGATAGGTCGCGACCCCCGTTCGGAAATTTTTATAAATTCTGGCTTCCGCCACCCCTTCCTCACTTCGCATTTCGGCCGAAAAAATATATTTATTTCGACGGGCTGTTCTCTGTCCACCGCCCGTCACTGTTAGTCTGCCCGCCGTCCGCCTGCCGTCCGCTGCCCGTCCGGTAAGTATGTCTCTCGGTTTGCATGTTTTGCAGTCCGCCGCTTAGCCGAAAAATTGATTTGGGTTTCATTTTTTCAGGTCACGTCCGCCGCCCGTCCCCCGCCCGTCCGCCGGTCCACCGAGGTATATGTTAAATATAAATGTCTTAAGTTAAATATAAATGTCTTAATATAATGAAGATTAGATGTACAATTTGTAGAAATATATACAAATTGTGAAAAATAATATGTTTGTATGTTTAATATAATGAAGATTAGGTGTATGTTTAATATATTTGAAAGAATTGAATATAAATGTATGTAGTAAGTTATGTAGATTAGGTGTTCGATAAAATGTTTAAATGAAATATACGTTATATTAAGTGATATTTAGTTGTTAAGTTATATTATGTACGTTAAGTTATATACGTTATATTATGTCGTTCAGTTATATACGTTGTTAAAAAAACATATATTAAAAACATATATTAAGTTATATGTTTTTAAAATTAAAACACATATATTAAATTATATGTGGTTTAAAAATTAAATTAAAATTAATTAATATTTAAGTAGCAATTAAAATTTTTAATATAAACATTGAATTAAATGTTTATATAACTTTTAAATTACAATTTTAGTATGTCGCGTCGTGTTGAAAGAGGCGGTAACAACAGAAACCGCTCAACATCTGAAGAAAGTGATAATGGTCCACAACACCAGAGACAATCAGATCCTGTATATTCGGATTTTATGAATCCGAATTTATTTCCGACTGGATCGGCACAATATATGCAGTATCCATTCTATCAGCAGATGCCACCGCCGGTCGAACAGATGATGCATCACGAGCCTCCGATACATCAGGAACCAATAGTGGAAGAGCTTTTAGCAATGGACGAGGAAATACGCAAACTTCCTCGTATAGATCCGGATTCTTCATCCGACGCACTTTGGCATAAACTAAATTTAAATTAATTTTGTAACTAATTAATTATCAAGTCTTAATTTACTTTTATTTTTGTTTTAATAGGTTTGGTCGTAAACAGCTTAATCGTCATATCACAAAGATGATGAAAGCTGATTATGAGCATCTATGTTATAATTGGATGCGAACCGAACCCGAAATAAAGGAACGATGGTAGAAAGCTTTTGTGGTATATTTTTTTAAAATATTCATTTCATTATAAATTTTAAACTTAAAATAATATTTAAATAAATAATTATTTCATTATTCTCAGCAAAAATTTGATTGGGATCCTGCAATAACCAGAAAAAGTTCGAATTTCAAAAGCATGCGGCACAACGATTGAAAAACCTTGTATACGACACGAAACATGAGTGAGAGACAAAAAATTTCAAACCCGTTTGGATCCCAGATAATGTCTGGGAACAGTTGGTTGCCTATTGGGACTCTCCTATCTTTAAGGAGAGAAGTGAGCGCGCTAGTCGATCTCGTCGTTCTGATAGAGCGGGATATGGGATAAGTGTGCATACTGCTGGTTCCGCTCTTTCGCGGAGGTTTACGAAGATATGGTAAGATTTAAAATTTGTTAAAGTTTTATTATGAGTGACATTTGCTTAATAGGTAAAACATGATTTTCAAATTTGTTTTAGGCGAAAGAGAAAGGATGTGAACCGTCGTATGTGGAATTGTTGGAACGTACACACAAGAAAAAAATCCGACGGTTCGTGGGTAGATGCTAGGGCGAAAAAAATTCACGACGATGTTGTGAACATGGCATCGGAACGAGTGTCCCAAATCCCACCAAGAGAAGATGGAACGCAATCGACTCTTTCTCAAGAAGAATACAAAGAGATGTATTTCGAGGTAAATTTATTATAATTTTACAATAAATTTTTTAGTAATAATTTAAATTTAAATTAAATGTCAACATTTTTGTAGCACGTAACACCGTACAAAGGTCGTCTATTTGGTCTTGGAGGAGTGTCATCAAACCATGCGAGTTCCTCCAAAGGCAAGGAAAAGGTCGCGAATGAGGAATTCTGAAACATAATCTCGGAGATGCAAGCACAATTACAACAACAAAGTTCAGAGTTCAACGCTCTGAATACTAATTATTTAATTTCAATTTTAGTTTTAAAATTTTGGTTTTTATTTTTTTTAAAACATTTCCGGACCCGTCCCCAAAATTTCTGGACGACACTGTTCCCGTCCAAAAATTTTGGGCACGATATCGTCCGGGTTTAGCGTTGATTTCCGGACTAATCTTTTCATCCGAAATTGCAGACGGTTTGCGGACTACATATTCCATATGTATTCACGGACGGACTGCGCACGAAAATGGGTTGGCGATGCTCATTTGCGGACAGCATCTAGCCGTCCCGAATCAGATTTGCGGATGGATTAGGGACTGATTCGTCAATCCCTAATCCATGAATTTCTTGTAGTGGCCAATCGGTTAATTAGACTTAGGAATTAGGATAGCAATCTTAATGCATCTAGTATGTGAGATTACACAATTGGAAGATTGGTAGTACACATGTTAGATATTCGGATTAGGCATCGAGAGAGTCATTCCCTAGGAAAGAGCTTGAATTCCCCGAATATGTGAGAATATCTATAACCATGATCTTGTTAGCACTTCATTGCATTATCGTGCATCTCTCGATACTTGTGGTGTTTTATCTTATTAAATTTATTTCGTTTAGATTAGTTTAGTCTTTACTTTTAATTCACCTATTAATTTGTCAACCATCCTATTCATTAGTTAACTAGCTTTATTGTTGCATCGATTCCCTTGTGTTCGACCCTGGTACTACACGATCCGTATTTTTGTGGAAGCATTAGTCTAGGTAATTATTACTTGAGATAACCACATCAAGTTTTTGGTGCCGTTGCCGGGGAAATGATTACGACTTTAGAGTTAGGATACTTTTAAATTAGGACATAGTGTTTTCCGGAGTCTTTATTTGTTTTTCGTATCTTTTTGCTTTTGTTTTCTTTCTTTTTGAGTCAATTTTTACCTCTCGGAGCTTAATCGATTTTTGTGTTCTTTATTTTTCGAGGTAACATGAATGAGGTACATCCTTTGTACGCCCGTATAGCTGAAGTAAAAGATAAAGTTACTAGAATTTATCATATGTTGTCTAACTCACGTTGTCCGCATTACGCACAGCGATCATGGGAACAAGAAGTTTGGGGGTATGAAGAAGTGAACTACGTGAGTTACAATCAGCCTTTTGGAAACACATGCAACCCCGGATGGAGAGATCACCCAAACTTCTCGTATAGGAATTCCGACGGTGTGTTGAATGCGTAACATCTATTGGGAAATTTTCAGCCGCAAGCGATGCAATGAAATCAGAACTTCCAGCCAAGAATGCATCCTCAAAATGAAGGGTATCAATCATGTGTGCCACAACTAATCCAAACTGACACAGCTCCTGATGTTACAGCCATGTTCGCCCACTTCCTTATAAGTACAAAAAAATCAAAGCAACCTATTGATGGGAGTGCAGCAAAATTCAAACAATCTATTGATGTAAATGAAAGCGAAGCAAGAAAGTATCAAGAAGCAGATAGAGGGCTGTCAAACTCATCTTAGACACGTGGAGACGAAAAACGCACAATTAACGCAAGAAGCAGCACGTCCGCAAGGAATTATACCGGGGAGACCGGAAGCGAACCCCCATGAGCACGTCAACGAAATTTACCTAAGGAGTGATAAGACAATAGATCAGCCTGTTCCTTCGATGTTTGGAAGGGGTGAAGCATCTAGTACAACAGTGGAAAAGGGAAGTAACGTTGAAGAGCACAAAAATAAAACTGAGGAGGAAGAAGACCAAAATACGTAAAACCCGAACCATGACCGCCTCCCTTGCCATTCCCACAATGGCAACGCAAGAAAGTGATAGATCAGCCCACTCCTTCAACACTTGATAAAGGTGAAACGTCTAGTACAAAAATGAAAAAGGGCAGCAATATTGAAGAGCATAAAAAGAAAACCGAAGAAGAGGAGCCGAAATACGTAAAACCCGATCCAAGACTGCCTCCTTTTCCGTTTCCCCAACGTCAATGCAAAAAGAAAGAGGATGCTCAATTCACCAAATTTGTTGAGATATTGAAAAAGATGCATATTACCATTCCATTCCACGAAGCGTTGAAGAAGATGCCATACGCAAAGTTCTTGAAAGAGGTGCTTGCGAACAAATGATATGTGGAGATAGAAACCGTCATGGTGACTAACTCGATGCTGCAGCCAAACCTACCCAAGAAGATGCCCTATCCAAGTATATTTTTCATCCCTTGTAAAATAGGTGATTATGAAATTAACCATGCACTGATTGATGTCGGAGCAAGCGTGAGCGTGCTACCATTGCCGTTATACGAAAAAATGGATCTTAAGGATGTTAGGATACCCGAGGGCATGCTGGAAGACGTGACATTACAAGTTGGGAAGTTCTTCGTCCCAGTCGATTTCATCGTCTTGGATATGGAGGAGGACAAGAAAATCCTGATTATTCTCGGTAGGCTGTTTCTCAATACGGCAAAGATGAGCATACACTGTGTTGAAGGTAGACTCACGCTTAAATTTGGAGATGAAGAAGTGGAGTTCAATCTGAACGACACACTTAAGCAGCCTTGTATGGTGGATTCAGTATTCTACGTCGACGTCCTAGAGAAACTAGGCGACGAATTCTTTGAAGAGTTCGGGAATATGGATTCCTTTGAGATGGCTCTCTTAGCAACCTATTTATAAGGACCCAAACGACGCAAATTACTATACTAAGCTTCTGGACGAAGGAAGGACGAAGGAGACCCCGAACACCGAGCTAGACACACTCCGAGAAGAATTCTGTGCGATCCGAGCACAACAGGTCGTAACCCAAGCAAAAGGTGGAATTTCGGACAATCCCTATCAAGAGGAATGCTCAAATCACAAACACATAAGCACAACTCAAGTGGACATCAATCCAGGTCAAGAAAACGTCCTAAATCAGTGCGCAAACCTCCGCGCGTCCAAGGCAGATTCCAGCGCATATCAAGCAGCATGCAGTGCGAGTTCAACAACTCCCAAGACGCCTAACAGCCATGCCAAACGTCCAACACCTAATTGGTGCATCGATAAGGCACCCTAGGTGAAGATGAAGCCTTCACCACAAGGGCTCATGCACCTACAAATTCTGGAGACGTTGAAGGAAACAAGGAACGCCTAACCGGTTTCATGGAGTGCATAACCAGACTTATGGATAGCTCAACCAAATTCTTTGGACAGCACGATCTAGTCCCCAACATAGGGAAAAACACGACCGAGTTTAGGGAGGACATGATCGATCGTGAAAGGAATCAAATTGATCCATGTGCTACACCCTATCGAGCACACTATGCACGCGAGACGCTATGTACACGACGACGTCGAGGACGTCCACCTAATGAGTAGCACGTTTTGGTCAGGCTCGTAACCTTAAACAAGCGCTTCTCGGGAGGCATCCTGAGCCCCACATCCTTTTAGTTATTTCGTTTTAATTTTTTAGAATTTGACTCTTCTTTCACAAGCATGCACCTTACCAACAACCCCGATGTATCGTACTGTCTCCTTCGGATGTGTGACATTTGTTACAGTTTTCCAATTCGACATCATCCACAACATAAAAAAAGATGCGTACGCTCAACTGCATCAACTCGGGACAGCAAGCATGCATCAAGTGCACATGTTCCTATCTATTTTGATTTTCCCCGAGTTTTTGTATGCTAGTCATTCTCTTAGGTTTTGAACACCGGGACGGTGTTCCGTTCAAGTCTAGGGGACACTCTTTGAGTGTTATGATCGTGATTAGGATTTAGATGTTGATTTCTTCGTTTTATTTTAGTTTTTACATTAGTTAGGATTAGACGGACGGATATCTAGTACGACAAATTTCGAATTTTAGTCACCTCTATGCAATTTTGTCGAATCGGGAACAAAAGTCTAGGTTTGCTGAAACATACCTTTAGATATCGATTAGTTAGTGATCATGCATGAATCCATAGCCTATAGTTGTATTGCTCCCCTAGGTTTCAATCCCAAGCACTTATATCTCCGAGCATACTGTTCACTCTTTGTTTTGTTTCGATCGGTTTTTTTCCACGCACTTACACTCTACTGTCAATAGAATAAGTTCTTTAACTATTTCAGCCTTATATTGACATGAGTGCATCGATATTTATGGTTCGGGTCTAAGTGGTGGGTCAAGGATGTTTTCTATGTCCTAAGGGTTAGAGTCGATGCGTATTCATAATAGTTTAATCAAAAGAAAAAAATCAGCAATGATGCAACCTCTACACTCCGTTCAGGTCACTAGACCTTATGAGTGTGCCAATCGGTAACCTGAGTCTAAGTAGAAGATTGTCCTCTTCAACTCCGACGTCCTAGAAACCGAGTGAGAATTTAAAAAAAATGTGTAAATCGAAAAAAAGACAAAGAGAACCGAAAAAGAAAAATAAATGTTTTAAAGACTGGTATCGAACTGTTTGGGCATTAGAATAGGTATGGAGATCGCTTGGATGTTGTTTAGGGGTTAGTGAAATGAATTTAGGATATGTGTAGAATTGCACGGTTAGTGGCTTTCGGTAGATAGGGGTCTACATTCGGTGCGCTTAGATCTATGTTCGCGTGACGCGTTGTTACGTAGGGTGGCTGACTTTTCGAGTTGATTGTGCTAGTTTCCGGTTTTTGTCCAACTCCTCTCATGCTTAGTTCTAGTCTTGCTCGATGACGAGCAAAGGTTCAAGTCTGGGGGAGTTTGATAATGTCTATTTTGTTATAGTATTTTAGTTCATTTTCGTAGTTAGTTTATCGAGCCTTAAGCATCACTTAGTCCTCTTTCATCGATTTCTCGTGATATTGTAGGAAATGAAATATCGGGATACAAACACGAGTAAACGAAGCAAAACTAAGCAATACTAAGCAAACCCACTCTCCTATCAGCTATGAACGGTCAGCATTAAAAGAATTATAAACCGGAGAAGAGAAATGGAAGCAATGGCTGCTTACAAAAATGGAAACAATGGCCGCTTACAAAAGTGGAAACTTTCGATGGCTAGACCAAAAAATGGAAAATTTTGGTTGCTGGAACAAAATTAAGAATAGCACAGTTGGAACATGAAAAGGAAATATGGTTTACATAAAATAGAAGCAAGTTGCTGGAACAAAATGTAAACTTCCAACCGCCAACCCAAAAATGGAAAGATAGCCGCCTACACGAGAATTGGAAACTGCAACAGTCGGAGATAGAAAATAGAAATGGCTGCTGAAACAATTAATGAAAACGCAAGAACAAGAAAGAAGGCAGCCAAACAAAGAGGAAAAGGAGGAAAAAAGAAAAGGAAATCGTTGCTGCACAAGAGGAAAAGAAAACAAAAGCTGCTGAAGAAAATGAAAACCGAAAAAATGGAAATTAGCCAAAGAGGAAATGATGAGGAAACGGAATGGACTAGAGAGCTTAGATTCGGCTAAGGCGGAAAAGAAGGAGAAAAGGAAAGAGAAAAGAGGACGTAGGGGTCAAAAGGGCAGAAGAAATTCGGACACAACACACACCACACAACACACACATAGAGAAAAGATAGAGAGAAAGCAGCACGTTGGAAGGCTGGAGACGGGGAGAAAAACTCTGAACGCGGAGGAGCTCTTGATGACTACGTTATTAGGATAGGAAGGAATCTCATTCTATATCTATGTTTGCAATAGTTTTCTTTCGTGTTTTGTTTTCGGAATCCATGTCTGAGTAGTTCCATAGCCACGAGTTGGAGTTTTGCTGATATGTAATGAAGTCGTATGCTTAATGCTTGGTTAAAATATTTGATCGCTTTCGGATGGATTGGCTGTTCTTAATGTTTTTATTCTTGTTGTCCACTTGAATTAATGATTATAAAAGTATGATTGCAATAGGAGATGAATTAGATTTTGGAACGTAGCCATGATATGAAGTCTCAATTGATTTAGAACCTTGGTCGGTAGGTTAATTGGACTTAGGATATCAATCTTAATGCATCTAGTAGGTGATATTACGCAATTGGGAGATTAGTAGTACTCATTCTAGATAGTGGGTTTAGGCATCAGGAGAATCATTCCCTAGGAAAGAGCTTGAACTCCCCGAATATGTGAGAATATCTATAACCATGATCTTGTTAGCACCTCATTGCATTATCGTGCATCTCTCGATACTTGTGGTATTTTATCTTATTGAATTTATTTCGTTTAGATTAGTTTAGTCTTTACTTGTAATTCACCTATTCATTAGTTAACTAGCTTTTTGTTGCATCGATTCTCTTTTGTTTCATCCTGGTACTACACGATCCGTATTCTTGTGGAAGCGTTAGTCTAGGTAGTTATTACTTGAGATTAACCACATAATTGTGCAAAAGAGAAATGAAAATAATGAGGCTTAGCTTCACATGATCTCATCACAACAATACAACAGAAATCGTCCTCCTACACCATGGCAACCTATGGAAAACATTGCTCAAACACAACCACCGCTGCTACCATCTTAGCTTCTTGATAGTGGGGCTTCTCACCATGTCACCATCGATCTCAACAATCTCGCACTTCATGTATTGTGTGGTAGCCCCGATGATGTTATAGTCGGAGACGACACACCTTTACACATACAGAAAACTAGTCCTTCTTCTCTTTTTCTTCCTCAACATAACCTCACTTTAAATGGTGTTATATTTTCTCTCTATGAAACGAAATATTTTATCCATGTATCAACTTTGTAATACAAATAATCTCACTGATGAGTTCTTAACCTCTTCGTTTCAAGTGAAAGATAAAAAAATTGGGGCAATTCTCACAACGGGACAATCTAAAGGAGGTGTCTACGAGTGGTCGAATATTTCTTCTTCCACGTTTTCGATCTGTGTTTTCAAGTATCAAAGTTTTCCCAACGACTTGGCATTCAAGATTAGAACATCCTACATCTTCTATTCTCAACTCTCTTGTTTCCAAATTTGCAGTACCTTTATCCTTGTCTATGTCATCTCAATCACATTGCAGTTTATGCTTCATCAATAAAAGTCATAAAATCTATTTCTCTGAATCCACGTTAAAGTCTCATCGTCCTTTAGAAATTCTTTTCTCCGATTTCTGGATATCCCCTATCTTATCAAAAAATGGTTTTTGTTATTATCTTGTCCTTTTCGATCAATTTACTCGTTACATATAGCTTTATCCCCTGCGACAAAGACTCATGTTCACGATACATTCATTAAGTTTAAATTTCTTGTTGAAAATCGTTTTCGATCTCATATTTCCACCCTTTATTCAGACAATGAGGAAAATATATTACCTTCAAAACCTTCCTTTCCTTTGTGGGTATATCACACCTTACTTCTCCACCACATACACCCGAACATAACAGAATTTCTGAGCGTTGTCACCGACACATTGTTGAGACGGCTCCCTCACTTCTCACCCATGCTTCCATGCCCATTACACATTGGCCTTATGCTTTTGCAACCACAACTTATCTCATCAACCGAATGCCGGCCCCATTCTTTCTTACATTTCACCATTTGAAAAACTATTTGGAGAAACACCAAATTACCTTAAACTTTGAGTATTTGGGTCTGTCTATTACCTTTATCTCTAACCATATACTACTCACAACCTACAACCCCGATATACCCCCTGTGTGTTTGTCGAATACTCTTTAACAAAAAGTGCTTACCTCTGTCTTGAATTACATCCCTTTTTTTATATGTTTCTCGACATGTTTGATTTGTTGAAACCACTTTTCGGCCACCTGTGACACTAGCGTCTACTTCTACTTCTCCTGTGTCTCTCCTGTTATCTTTTAAAGATCAACTCAGAACTACCTTGCTCAATAGCTCAGACATAAATCCTCTCGTCACCTCTATAAAAATCCATCTCTCCACTAGCTATAGACCGAAGGACTACAGAAATACTCACCACCAACACCATACCAGAACCAGTTGCAACTGTAACACAAAACCAACACCACATGACTACCGAGTTGAAGAACCAGATTACCAAACATGCATCAAAACTAATTCTTAATGCCATTGTCTTTCCCTTGGTGGTTTCTAAACCTACCATAGTCAATCAAGCCCTCAAAGACCATCGTTGGAGACAAGCCATGTCCACTGGTTTTGATGCTTGGTCTATAATGGAACATGAGACCTTGTTCTAGCTCAACCAAACAACAACATTGTCGATTGTAAGTGGGTCTTTCGAACAAAATATCTCCCTAAGAATCTGTTGACGACACAAAACTTGACTCATTGGAAAAAATGTTTTACCAACGATCTGGGGTGGACTACCATGACACAATTAGTCTTGTTGTCAAACCCACAAATGTTCGTTTTTTAGTATAGCTACCTCCCATGGTTGGCCTCTCTAATAGTTGGACGTGAACAATGCTTTTCTCCATGGACATTTCAACGAAGAGGTCTACATGGTCCAACCTCTGGATTTTATCGATAAATATAATTCAACACATGTATACAAATTAAAGAAGGCTTTATACGGACTCAAATAGGACCCTCGAATATGGTATAATGAGCTTCACGACTTTCTACTATCATGTTGGTTAACAAACTCCATGCCTGCCACTTTCCTATACATCCTACAAGTTGGGCCACATCAAATGTCTACCCTTATATATGTTGATGATGTTGTTATCATTGAAAATAATTCCAAGCTGATTCAAAATCTTATAGATCAACTTGCAAATTGATTCTCATTTAAAGATCTTGGGAAACTCTCGTTCTTCTTTGGTGTTTAGGTCACTCACACACATTACGGTCTTCATCTCAGCTAACACAAGTACATTTGTGATTTGCTTTAACGACTAAATATGCTTGGCTCCAGACTTGTTTCCACACCAATCTCTCTAGTAACCACACTCACACTCATGCAAGCAATCGCTCTTACTAATCTGATAGAATTCTGAATGATTGTTGGAAGATTTTAGTACCTTTTTTCACAAGAACAAATGTAGCCTTTGCAATCAATAAATTATCTCAGTTCATATTGATCACTGGGTAACAGTTAAATGTGTTTTTCGTTATCTTACTGGAACACAATCTCATGGAGTTCTCATGCCTCGTGCAAATCCTTTCACACGTCATGTCTTTTCAGATGCTGATTGGGCTAGAAATAAGGATGATTACTCATCAACAAGTGCACATATTATCTTTCTTGGTTCACATCCTATATCATGATCATCAAGAAAATTACGTACAATTGTTTGCTCTTCTACTAAGGTTGAATACCACCATATAGCATCCACAAGCGTCAAAGTTCGTTGGGTTTGCTCTATGCTAAGCGAGCTAGGTATCGTGTTCCCAACAACTCTGATGATCTATTGTGATACTGTGGGGGCAACTTACCTCTGCTCCAACCCAGTTTTTCACTATCGCATGTAACACATCGCTCTTGATTATCACTTCATTCGCAATCAAGATCAGTCCGACTCTCTACACGTTGCTCATGTCTCCTTTGTTGACCAACTCATTGAAGCACTCACCAAGCTTCTCCCTCGGACAAGAAGACATGAGTTTTAAGGTTGGGTTCACCAAGGACCTCCGTCTTGAAGGGCATGTGAAAGGATCTACAACAAATCTTTTCCTTGTTTGATTGGCTCCCTAATTGTAGCAAAATTTCCTTGCTTGATTGGCTTCTTAATCGTAGCCGAATTCCAACAAATCTTCATCACATGATTGGCTCTTGATTGTAGCCAATTCCAACAAATATTTCTTTTGTCTTTGCTATATATATGTATTTCTCACGTCAGTAGAAAAATACAATTTCACAAACCTATTATAGCATATCTCTTGATATTCAGATTCGCTATTGTTTAAATTCTTTTTTTGTCCAAAAATATTACGAACATGTTGCTTAAGTTCATGGTTGTGTAAGACCCGTGTTTAACTATTATCTTATTTCCATATTAATTGCATGAATATTCTATGCTTACACGCAAGAAGCAATGAAGAATAAGCTCACATCAATGACCAATTGAAGAAACAACTTATTGTGTCCGGTTATTCATATGCCCTGATTTTGTTCCAGAGATAAAAAGTAGCTTATGATTTTGTTCATATGCCCTGATTTTGTTCCAGAGATAAAAAAATAGCTTATGATAGGTTTCATGATGAGAGAGTGGAATATCGTCAGTTTGATGTTGTTTTGATTTCAAAGGTAACATAGATTTTTAGTTCATAATTTTGACCGATGAGAGAAATTATATGGAGAAAGAAAAAAATAATAAAATAATTTTATTATTGTCGTGACATCTATATCAACGATTATTAACAAAAAAAATTGAAGATGTATCACCATGTTAATTTTTGAGTATGAACTTAAAAGTCTAGGTTAAAATTGTGAATTTTTCTGGAATTTAAATCAAATACAATGATTATAATATCGAAAAAAATACACAGTTCAAATAATAAATAAAATAATTGAAATGAACTTTTATCTATTACTAATCTATACTATAAAAGGCTTGCGCTCGTGAACAGTATATGCGACGTGATGTGGCAACGTTTCTGTCGTTCGATCCTCTTTCAAAACGCGTGTATGGCCATGATCGCTCGCTTCGTTTCTGGGTATTCGGATCTGGCCCAGATGGCTTCACCATTCGATGCAGCGCGTGCTGCTCCGTCGCTCCATCTACCGTTTACAGCCGTTCGATGAGGGCTTGGGTTCATTTGTTTTCGACGGCTCGATTTCGCCACCAACATTTCTTTCTTCTTTTCAGCCGTTCGATTTCAATTTTAGGGTTTGAAGGATTTCTTTTCGTTTTGGATTTGTTGCAATGATCAGATTTCTACCCTCCCATCTGGTGCTTTTTCTCCTTCTCTTTTTCTCTTGCTTTGAGTTAGGCGGCGGTTTTTTGGGTTTCCGAGGTTTCCACTGTGCGATGAGAGGTTGCTTCATTTACGGTAGACAGTTCGAATCCGTCGTCGAGCACCTCCATTCATTCTCACACTACAAGAAATGCACAGATTAGGGACTGAAGAAACAGTCCCTAATCCGTCCGAAAATGAGATTCGGGACCGATTAGGGACTGCAGCTCCCCGTCCGCAAATGAGCGTCGCAAACCAATTTTCGTCCGTAATCCATCCGCAAATTCGCGTCGCAAACCAATTTCCGTCCATAATCCGTCCGCAAATTCAAACGGTAAAGTTAGTCCGCAAACCGTCCGCAATTTCTGACAATATAGTTAGTCCGAAAATCGTCGGGAAGTCCGATGACCTAGATAATATTTTCGGACGGGCCGCGGCCTGTCCCTAAACTTTCCGGACGCAACGTAAGCGGCGTATTAACAAGAAATGACATTCGTAACCAAACAAACTCGAAAAGGGCATCTCCCAGCTCCAAACTTGTAATCGGGAAAAGTTAGGGACCGGCCGCGGCCCGTCGGGGAAAGTTAGGTCAAGCTGTCCGGAAAATTTCCAGACAGGATTCAACCGGAAATTTTCCCGACGGGCCGCGACCAGTCCCTAAAATTTCCGGACGACCTCAGTTCCGTCCGGAATTTTTTTTTAAAATAAAAACAAAAATTTAAAAAACTAAAATGCAAATTAAATAAATATATTCATACAATACTAAAATAGTTCATAAAATATTACAATTATCCATTTACAAACTAGTAGGTGGCAATTGCGAATTATCATCGTCGTCGTCATCATTGTTTTCGGTCGTATTCCAATTGATAGTGGGCATGTGTGCCTTCATCATTCTGAGCCACTGCTCACGTTCCCTTCTTGATCGTTGAATTTCTCTTTGCAGAGCGGCGACCTGTGAGTTTTGTTGTTCTAATTGTGTTTTTATCTCCGAGATTGTGCTTTGTAATTCCTCATTCGCGATCTTTTCCTTGCCTTTGGAGGAACTCGCATATTTTGATGACATTCCTCCAAGACCTAATAGACGACCTTTGTACGGTATTACGTGCTACAAAAAATATTGACATTTAATTTAAATTTAAATTATTTATAAAAAATTTATTGTAAAAATATACTAAAGTTACCTCGAAATACATCTCGTTATATTCTTCTTGAGAAAGAGTCGGTTGCGTCCCATCTTCTCTTGGCGGGATTTGGGACACTCGTTCTGATGTCATGTTCACAACATCATCGTGAATTTGTTTCGCCCTAGCATCTACCCACGAACCGTCGGATTTTTTCTTGTGTGTACGTTCTAATAATTCCACGTACGATGGTCCACATCCTTTCTCTTTCGTCTAAAAAAAATTTGATGTTTTACCTATTAAACAAATGTCACTCGTAATAAAACTTTAAAAAATTTTAAATTTTACCATATCTTCGTAGACCTCCGCGAAAGAGCGGGAACCAGCAGTATGCGCACTTAACCCATATCACGCTCTATCAGAACGACGGGATCGACTAGCGCGCTCACTTCTCGCCTTAAATTCAGGAGTCTCCCAATAGGCAAGCAGCTCTTCCAAGACATTATCAGGGATCCAAACGGGTTTGCAATGTTTTTCATCATACTCCTTTTTCGTATCGTATACAAGATTTTTTAGCCGTTGTGCCGCATGCTTTTGAAATTCGGACTTTAGTAATCCGGTTATTGCGGGATTCCAATAAAATTTTTGCTGAAAAATAATGATTTAATTATTTATTTAAATATTATATTTAATTTTAAATTTATAATGAAATGTATTTTTAAAAAAAATATACCACGAAAGCTTTCCACCATCGTTCCTTTATTTCGAGATCGGTTCGCGTCCAGTTATAACATAGACGATCATAATCAGCTTTCATTATCTTTGTGATATGACGATTAAGCTGCGTACGACCAAACCTAAAAATAAAATTAAATTAAAACTTGATACTTAATTAATTACAAAATTAATTTAAAGTTAGTTTGTACCAAAGTTCATCGGATTTTGCATCCGGATCTATACGAGGAAGTTTGCGTCTTTCCTCATCCGTTGCTAAAAGCTCTTCAACTGTTGGTTCCTGATGTATCGGAGGCTCGTGATGCATCATCGGTTCGACCGGCGGTGGCATCTACTGATAGAATGGATACGACATATATTGTGCCGATCCAGTCAGAAATATATTCGGATTCATAAAATCCGAATATATTGGATCCGATTGTCTCTGATGTTGTGGACCATTATCACTTTTTTCAGATGTTGAGCGGTTTCTGTTGTTACCGCCTCTCTCAGCACGACGCGACATACTAAATTGTAATTTTGAAGTAATTTTTATATTAAAAATTTTAATTTTTATATAAACATTAATTAATTTTAATAAAAAAATTAAAACCACATATAGTTTAATATATGTGTTTTTAATTTTAAAAAACATATATTTAAATTATACGAGATTTAACTTATTATTTTTTTGTAGATAATACGAGACTTAACTTATTATTATTTTGTATATTGATATATACTATAATTACGTTTTTGTATGTCAAACTTACATTTAATAAGTTTTATACTAAATATGTATAACATGAACAACTTATCATTTAGTCATTTAGAACATGAACAACAAGTTTTAATAAGTTGTTAAATACCACATACGACATACGACAAAACGGAACCGATTTTCCATTTCTTATCAAATAAAATCGATATTTTCCACAAAATCGAAAATTGATCAAGTCTGAAGTTTCTTTCCAGAAAATCATACAGTTGTCTTGGCAAACATCAATCTTTTGATACGGCAATAAACCCAATGATTTCATCATCTTCTTTGTTTCATAATATGACTCGACTGCATTATTATTTTCGGGCAAATAATCTCTTACTAATTGCGATATAGAATCCATGCAATTCTGAGAAAGAATATTTTATGTCTTCAAATTCATCAACCGTGGAGATAAAGACAACCGTGATAGACCACTTCTACAACCATCATAGAGTGGATGCCTAGCACTTTCTAACATTTCCAAAAAAATTTTTTGCTTATTCATTCGGATCTTCTTCAATATTTTCATATTCGTTTCTTTCAACGAACGCATTTTGCACCATATCTACATAAGGGTTTTCTACATCTTGAAAAGTCTGAGACACTTCATGATTTACGATACCCTTACTAAAATTTTCCACAACATTACTGGGTCGTGGTGCAAAATTCTCTCCATGAGATAACCAAATAAAATAATTTGGAGTAAACCCTCTTAAATAGAGATGATTCCAAACGGTTTTCTCATTAACAAATTTTTCATTTTTGCATTTTACGCATGGACAAACCAACTTACCGTTTTCTCTATAAACTTGTTGATTTTTCGCCACCGTCATAATCTGTGTAAGGCCTTCTACAAACTCCTTCGATACAATTTGAGTTTCTGGATCAATTCTTTTATACATCCACTATCTCGAAACGAAAATATTCGATCTCGATGACAATTCCATTATAATCACAAACAATAACAAGATATAAAAAGGAATATATGAGTTTTATGTGTGAGAAACGGGTAGAAGATGAGAGATTAAATAGAATATTTTAAGACCGATTTTGGACGGATTGCGGACTGAGATGAATATTTCCCGACGAATCGTCCCGAACACGTCCGGAATTTGCGGACGGTTTCGGTATCCGTCCGGAAATTCCAAAACCGTCCGCAAATTCCGGACGGACTATTAGATTGTCCCCAAATGGTCCGCAATTTGCGGACGGACTGCTCAGTTGTCCGCAAATTGCGGACTGAGATAGAATCGGTCCGCAATTTGCGGGCCACCTTGAAAGTAGTCCCGAATCCGTCGCGAATTACGGACGACTTAGGAACTACTCTACGGTCTGCAAATTTGCGGACGGATTAGGGACGGATTTATTTTTCCGTCCTTAAGTAGTCCCTAATCCGTCCCTAAATTTAGGGACGGATTACTCAGTCTGCAAATTCAGTCCCGAAATCCGAATTTTTTTGGAGTGTCAACCGTTCCGATTTCTTTTAGAGAGAGGGGAAAGAGAGAGAGGAATGGCGCAGAGAGAAAGAGGGAGAGAGGAAAGAGGCATGGGGAGAGAGGTAGAGCAACGGCGAGGGGAAGGAGCGAGTGTGTATGAATATTTAATTATATTTATTTGTTGGTTCTTTTTTTTAAATATATTTATAAAATACCTATTATTTGTATTTATATTCATATACCATATATAAATACGAATATCATCTATATTCATTAATTTTTAAGTTTAAGGATAAATTAATATTTAGGATACTATATTATTATTATTTTAATTATTATTATTATTATTATTAATAAGTAAAAGTAGAAAAATATTTAAAATAAAAATAATAATTTCATTTATTATTACCAACAAACTTAATAAACAATTACATTTAAACTTAAAATAATTATATATATACAAACATCAAATTAATTGAAAATTTTGAAAAATAATATAATTACTTTAAATTAATTTAAATTGAATAGTTAAATCAAACATATATAAATCTGAATTTATATTCATTAATATTTTTTAAATAAACGTTTTAATAATTTAAATACTAATAAAAATTAATTTAAATTTAAATTTCAGTAAAAATTAGAATTAAAAATTATTAAACTTTTCAGATTAAATCAATTCAATTAAATAATTCAAATTTTTTAAAAACAATTCATTTCAAAAAATCCTAAAAAAAAATATTATATCTATTTAATTAAAAAATGAGTTTAAATTAATTTTAATTAAAATTTTATAAATAATTATTTTTAAATAAATTAATTTTAGAAATAATTGAAAATAATTATTTTTAAATATATGTTTTAAAAAATAGATTAAAAATAATTACAATTTCTGGAAAAAAAACTTTTTTATAAAGAATTAAAATGACGATGAAGAATATTTAAATACATTAAAAGAAGCAAACAATTGGCATTTCCAATATGTTTACGAATACTATTTGCGAAACATCTCCAATATATTTGCGAAACATCGATCAAATGATTGGATTATGTAATGGAACGCGACTCCAAATAACACAATTAAGTAACAATGTGATAGAATGTAAAATAATAACAGGAATTCACACAGACAATACAGTATTTATACCTCGATTCCCATTAATCCCAACTAACACAACTTTACTGTTTCATTTCAAACGAAAACAATATCCTGTTATGTTATGTTTTGCAATGACAATTAACAAAAACCAAGTACAAATTATTAATCGAGTAGGTATATACTTACCAAAACCGATTTTCAGTCACAAAAAATTATATGTCGCAGTTTGATAGATAAAAACTAAATAGAGATTGAAATTACTTATTTTAAACGATAATTGTAAATGAACAATAAAAATAACAAATGTTGTATATAAAGAAATATTTAATAATGTGTAATAAAAGTTTTATATTTAAATTTTTTCCCTCCTACATATAACATTTAGTAAATGTCATTTACTATATGTTAAAATCAAATATCACGTTCAACCCGTGCGGAACATGGGATTAATACTATTTATATATATATACCTAAATTTTGAACATTCACAATATATATTTATATCTCCGGATGTAATATATAAATTTCAAAAAACTTTGAAGAAGAAAGCTCCAGATAAAAAATATATATATATATATATAGGGATCTATAATGTTGTTCATGGTGGGTCTATGCTGTGCTTATCAATAACTTTGACTCACGAGACCAACAGAACCAAATGATTTGTCTTCACCCAAATTAGTTATTTATTTACAATAAATTAATCATAATATTTGAGGTTAATCTTTCTTTTATTTATAATTTATACTCGTATTAATATTATCACCAATTCTGGGTGACTTGAAGTGTTTATTTATTTTAGTTTTTATATGAGTTAAAAGTGTAGGGTTTTTTTTATTAAAAGTTATTTTTGAAGGTTTTTTTTATGAGTTAAAAGTGTAGGGTTTTTTTTTATTAAAAGTCATTTTTGAAGGTTTTTTTTTAGTTTACCCCTTATAATTAATATTAGTGATATCCATGTATGTATATATAATATGTATATAATATATATTATATTATTGTAATATTATATATATATATATTAATACGTGTATATATATATATATTAAAAGCTACCTAAACATAGACATGTATGTATAATATATATATATATATGTATATATATATTAGGGTTGGGCAAAATATTCGAAGTATTCGTATCCGATTAGTATTCGAACCGAAAATTCAAATATCCACTCATAAAAATACAAATACAAATATTAGAAATTAGATATTCGACAAATACAAATACAAATAATAAATAGTAGACTCAATTATCCGAAGTATTCGTATCCGTAAGTATTAAATAGAAAATTTAGTTAATATATAGATACATATATAACAAAATTGATTTTAATGATCAAATTGGAAATAAAAACATTATTAATCTTATTTAAACATATATTATATAAATATATATAGCCAAATATGTAATATATTTACGATGGAAGGACTAAAATATCAAATACTTTAAAATAACTAATATTGTTTAATATTTAATTTATACTCAAGATTGGTTCTAATTCAAATGGTTTGGATAATGTTATAGAGACATTACAATATATAAAAAATACAGAACTCACTAAATATATAAATTTTTACGAATTTTATTTTAGTGTGTAATCTAACAATTTGTTTCATTGTTTTAGGTGAATTGACGATGTTCGTAGAATCATTCACGAAACTAAATTTAAATGGTTGGTGTGGAGATGCATGTGAAGATTTGGTGTTTTTGTTTTATTTATATTATGTATATTTGCATCTTTGTGCGATTTGAAATTTTAGTTTCAGATTATATTTGATTATTATTTATTTTTAATTAAAATGTTTATATATATTATACGTTAAAAAATTTAGGTTCAGATATGAATATCCGTATATCCGACGGATACCCGTATATTCGACAAATATTCGTATTTACAAATATCCGAATTTACAAATACAAATACAAATAATAAATTTGGATATTCGCCGTATACAAATACAAATACAAATAGTCCGATATTCGCAAATATCCGTTATTTGCCCAGCCCTAGTACGTACATATAATAAAATATATAAAAATAAAAAAAGTTATTATCGAAAGAATGAGAGACGAAGAGAGAGAATTAGGAAGATTAGTCTTGCAATTTTTGGTGTTTCCCGTTTCAAGAGATATGATATTGTCTATTTATAGGCAAATATCAATTAAGATATGATATTGTCTATTTATAGGCAAATATCAATTAATATTTTACAATATAAAAGTAATAATGGGCTAAACCTAAAATTTACATTCATAATTTAATACTCTTTTTTAATATCGATTTGATTGTCTCGTTAAAAAATTTTATTATGGAAAAACCCATTGAGATAAAAAAAATATGATGAGGAAAAAGAGTGCACCCATAAAAACTCATCCTCGATTTGTTAACCCTTTGTTTATTTATAAGCTTCAAAAGTGACGCATTCCGATGTTATGAATGTGTTTTTTCAATGTTGAAGTGGGGATCGCTTTTGTAAATAGATCAACTATATTTTCGTTTGATATGATGTAACGAATATCAACTTCCTTCTTCTTATCAAGCTTTTGTGTATATAAAAAAAATTTAGGAGGGATATGTTTCATCCGATCGCTTTTGATGTATCCTTCTTTTGTATGGGCGACATATGCTGCAATATCTTCATATAATATTGTTGGATCGATATTAGCCGATAATCCACATGTTTCTTGTATATGTCGGGTTATAGCCTTGACCACACACATTCTCTAGTTGTTTCATGGAGTGCAATGATTCCGGCGTGATTTGAAGATGTTGCAACTAATGTTTGCTTCTGAGAGCGTCATGATATCGTCATACCTCCAATTGTGAAAATATATCCAGTTTGTGATATGAATTTATGAGGATCTGATAAATAGCTTGCATTTGCAAAATCGATCAACTCATGTTTGGAATCTCTAGGATAAAATAACCTAGATCAATTGTCCTTTGTAAATATCGAAAGACATGTTTAATCCATGTCCAATGATGGCATGTAAGGAAAGAACTATATCGTGACAAGAGATTAGTAGCAAATGTTATATCAAGTGGAGTGCAATTTACTAGATACAAGAGAGCCATATTACACTCATATATGATATTTCTAGTCCAAGTATATCTTCATTTTCTTCACAAGGACGAAATGGATCCTTTTCAACATTTAAAGATCTACATACCATTGGAATGATTAATGGATTTGCTTTATCCATGTTAAAGTGTTTTAATACTCTTTGTATAATTCGATTGATGTACGAATATACTATTCTTTAGATGCTCTATCTGTAAACCAAGATAAAACTTTGTTTGTCCAAAGTCTTTCATTTCAAATTCCTCTTTAAGATAATTTTGAACATTTTCAATCTCCTTTGAGGTCCCAATTATATTAAGATCATCAACATAAACAACTATAACCACAAATCCATTTGTTTTCTGAAAAATACACAAGGATAAATAGGGTTATTCCCAAATCCCATTTTTAATAGATATTCACTTAGATAATTGTACCATATACGTCTAGATTGTTTCAATCCATATAAATATCGTTGCAATTTGATTGCACACATATCTTTAGGCTTTTAGTTTGATGTTTCCGGTATTTTTAATCCTTGAGAGATTTTCATGTATATATAATTATTCAAAAATCCATATAGATATGTTGCAACCACATCCATAAGGTACATATCTAAGTTGTTGGATGTTGTTAAACTCATTAAATATCAAAATGTTATTGCATCCACAACAAAGGAATATGTTTCCTCATAATCAATTCCAAGTCTCTGTGAAAATCCTTGTGTGACAATGCTTGCCTTATATCTCATGACCTCATTATTTTCATTTATCTTTCATATAAAAACCCATTTGCGTCCAACTGGTTTCACACCATTGGGAATTTAAACGATGGGCCCAAATACTTTTCTTTTATTTAAAGAGCCTAATTCTATTTGCATAGCTTCTTTTCATTTTATCCAATCATGTCTCTCTAGCATTCTAACACTGACATTGATTCTGGATCTTCACTATCATTTTCAATTTTTTTTAGATACATTCCATCATTGTCATTTATTTCATCTCTTCTTATAATCTTTTCATCATAGATATAGTTAATGGAAATCTTATCGTTCTCTGTATGCTCATGATTTTTTTCATGATTTCATTTTGAAGATCATCTTCTTCGTTTGTTTCTTTTTAGATGTTCTCTATGATCTGAGAATCAACATCATTATCAATCTTATTTCTCTTTCGAGGATTTATCTATAGAACCAAGTGGTCGTCCACGCTTCAAGCGTGTTGTAGACTCATTTGAAATTCTTTCACCCATATGTCCTTTTGGTATATCTATATGAACAGGTGCATTTGCAGTCGGTACATATGATTTTGTAACCCGAGTTATATCAGTGAACCCATCTAGAAGTCGATTTGCAATATTTTGAAAATATATTATCTTTTGTACTTCCATATTACATTATTTTGTAGGAGAATTAAGATATAACAATGATTGTGTTTTCCATGTTAGATCTTATGAGGCTTATTTTATTCCTCCTCTTAACGGTGGGAATTCATTCTCATTAAAATGACAATCATCAAAACAATTTGTGAATATATCACCTGTTTGTGGTTTAAGATATCTAATGATAAATGGTGAATTATATCCAACATAAATTCTCAATCTATGGTGTGGGCCCATTTTTGTCCGTTGCGGTGGAGCAATCGGAACAAATACTGCACAACCAAATACTCGTAGATGAGATATATTTGGTTCATGGCCATTTGTTAATTAAAATGGAGAATATTTTTTTATAAGCACTTGGCCTTATTTGAATTAGTGTTGCAGCATTAAAATGACATGTCCCCAAGCAGAAATTGGGAGTTTCGTTTTCATTAGCAATGGTCGAGCAATAAGTTAGAGATGTTTAATCAATGACTCTGTCATACCATTTTGTGTATGAACATGTGGTACGGGATGTTCAATCTCAATAATAATCGATGTACAGTAGTCCTTGAAAGCTTGAGAAGCGAATTCACCAGCGTTATCAAGTCTCACCTTTTTAATAAGGTGATCGGGAGTTGAGCTCGTAATTTTGTTATTTGAGCAAGAAACCTCGCAAATGAAACATTGGGGGGGGGGGGGGGCCCAC
>CM071866.1:41546471-41572612 GCA_036759665.1 Gynandropsis gynandra
TTGTCGAGTTCCACGGGGAAGGGATGAAGGAGCTGTCTCTAGCAGACCGTGCAACCATTGCCAACATGTGTCCTGAGTATGGTGCAACCATGGGGTTCTTTCCCGTGGATCATGTCGCTTTGCAGTATCTTAAGTTGACAGGAAGAAGTGATGAAATTGTTTCCATGATAGAGTCGTATCTTCGTGCTAATAAGATGTTTGTAGACTACAACGAGCCTCAGAGTCTGATCGTTTACTCGTCCTCTCTGGAATTGAAACTCGAGGACGTAGAACCTTGCATATCTGGGCCCAAACGGCCACACGATCGTGTTCCACTCAAGGAGATGAAAGCGGAATGGCACGCTTGCTTGACTAATAGACTCGGGTTCAAAGGATTTGCTATTCCGAAAGAGGCACATGAGAAGGTCGTTGAGTTCGACTTTAAGGGTACTCGAGCTCAGCTTAGACATGGATCTGTTGTTATAGCAGCGATTACTAGTTGCACGAATACCTCGAACCCTAGTGTAGTGCTTGGGGCGGCGTTGGTTGCGAAGAAGGCTTGTGAACTGGGATTGGAGGTCAAACCATGGATTAAAACTAGTCTTGCTCCTGGTTCCGGTGTTGTATCCAAATATTTGCAAAAGAGTGGATTGGAGAAATACTTGAATCAGCTTGGCTTTCATATAGTTGCTTACGGGTGCACCACATGCATTGGGAATTCAGGGGATATCGATGAGGCCGTGGCATCGGCCATAGCTGACAACGATTTGGTTGCTGCGGCTGTGTTGTCTGGGAATAGGAACTTCGAGGGACGCGTACACCCCTTAACAAGAGCCAACTATCTCGCTTCGCCTCCTCTCGTCGTAGCCTATGCTCTCGCTGGTACGGTTGACATCGATTTCGATAAACAGCCCATCGGAACAGGAAAAGATGGCATGAAGGTTTTCTTCAGAGACATCTGGCCCTCTAATAAAGAAGTAGCCGATGTTGTGGAAGCTAACGTACTTCCTGATATGTTCGAAGCAACGTATGAAGGAATCACCAAAGGGAACTCGATGTGGAATCAGTTGTCTGTCCCCTCGGGCGCTCTCTACGCTTGGGATCCAAAATCGACATACATTCACGAGCCGCCTTATCTCAAGGACATGACCATGTCTCCTCCTGGTCCACGCAGTGTGAAGAACGCTTACTGTTTGCTCAATCTTGGAGACAGCATCACTACAGATCACATCTCACCAGCTGGTAGTATTCATAAAGACAGTCCCGCAGCGAAGTTCTTGATGGAACGAGGAGTTGACCGAAGAGACTTCAACTCTTATGGAAGTCGCCGTGGTAATGACGAGGTTATGGCAAGAGGAACATTCGCCAATATCCGTCTCGTCAACAAACTCATGGGAGGTGAAGTCGGGCCCAAGACAATTCACATCCCAAGTGGGCAGAAACTCTCTGTCTTCGATGCTGCAATGAAATACAAGAACGAGGGACACGACACAATCATTTTGGCAGGTTCTGAGTACGGAAGTGGAAGCTCTCGTGACTGGGCGGCGAAGGGTCCAAAGCTTCTGGGTGTGAAAGCTGTAATCGCAAAGAGCTTTGAACGGATCCATAGGAGCAACTTGGTGGGAATGGGGATCGTTCCGCTCTGTTTCAAGCCAGGGGAAAGCGTCGAGACGCTTGGTTTGACGGGTCACGAGCGGTACAACATCGAACTGCCTAGCCATGTCAGTGAGATCAAACCAGGACAAGACGTTAAGGTTGTTACTGAGGATGGAAAATCCTTCGTCTGCACTCTTCGGTTCGATACAGAGGTGGAGTTAGTTTATTTCAACCACGGAGGCATCTTGCCGTATGTCATCCGGAATCTGATTAACTCTAACTAACAAGATTCTTGTCGGAGTCTGATTAACTCCAAGTTGTAATAAGCATTTTGTCTCATCCATTCTCTTAACAATGTCCAAATAACACTTGCTTGTTATTATTGTTTATTACCAGGCTTCTTCTTCCAAGGTTCAAAAAAACGCTAGCCTCTAGACGGGTGGACACCCAGCGTCCAGAACGTGTAGATGGTGTCTGAGCGGTCTGGACGGATATATATATATATTATTTTTATTTAATATAATTATAATATAAATATTTAATTTCAAATATTTATAAGTATTTAATTTTATAAAAACACATATAAATAAATAAAGATTAGTATTTATAAAAAATATTTATAAGTATTAAATTCACAATATCAAATTTACGATGACAGATAATATAAAAAATATTAAAAATGGGTGATGAGTGAGGACGATGTTAGACCAAGGCAAGGACAAAGGTGAGGGCGAATGCGAGAAATGATGCCAACGGTGGATATGAAACAAAGATAAAGATGAGAAATGAAAACAATGACAAAAGATGAAGACGATGACAATATACGAGAGACGATAGAAGAAAAGAAAACAAAGATGAAGGCAAAGACGAGGATGAGATACAAATGCGAGGACAAGAGACTCATATGAAGATAATAAATCATGCAATAAATAGAAGAAGACTAATAATGATGTCAAAATCGATAAAAGATAAACGTATAGATTAGTACCATTGTTAATTTTTTTCTTCAGATACCAAAATAACGAAAAAAAGACTGAATAGAGATTAGACATTTTTTTAGTACAGTGACTTAAAAGGAGATAGAATTTACAAATTTCCTAGACTACCCTTGGGTTAACGACTTAACGTCTATCAGGAACGAAATGATGACGTTACCCTTAGTGGGTCTCCCCCAACGATTGATCATTTTTTTTTTAAACAATTGCAAGAGTTGATAACTTGACAAGTATAGATACTCAAAATTAACTCCAATATTAAAGTTTGCTTTTGCGTGTATCGTGGATGATAACAAAATCAATTAAGGGAATTAATGAAACAAATATAATAAAAAAAGAAACTAGTCGCTTACCTCTTCATTGATTTTCTTGAACAATAAAGTTGGTTTACATATAACAAATAATAATATAGTATTAATAATTCAGAACTGAATATTCCACGGTCCCGTAAATATTAAATTTCGAAGAATAAGACGAAATTGTGTTATTATAATCATAATAATAATATGTCATGGTCTACGACCACCTTGTCCTTCTTGCTTGCACGTCTCAATAATCTCACTAACACGACACATTGTAACGCTAGCTATATAAAACCAATCAGAAAAATAAAATAAAAATGGCTTGAAAGGGAACAAATGAATGAAAAAAAAAGACAGCCAATATCTTTGTTACAAATTCACATGAACATTAAATATAATTAACAAAGAAACCCATAAAAAAACCTTTCGAAGACAGAGAAAAGAGATATATCCACACAAGAAAAAAAAAACCCAAAATCACAAAGAATGATATATCGTGTTTTTTCCCTTTTTTTTACGTACAAAGAGTTTTGGCCATTTACGATCTCAAGCCTTCGGTGGCTCAGACGCCGGCGTTTCCTCTGTCTTCGCCAGAGTTTCAACCACCGCCGGTGCAGCCGGAGCAGCGGGAGCAGTCTCCTCCTTTTTCTTCTCCTCCTCCACCGTTTGGCTTCTTCCTTCTTCTCTTCCACTATTTCCTTCTCCTTCTCACCACTTGTTTCTTCCGTTTTCGTTTCTTCCTCTGTCTTCACCTCCTCCGGGGCGACATCTCTCGTCTTTTCTTCCGGTGGAAGGAACTCCGATACCTTGCCTAGCAAGAATGCGACAGGCCCCGTGACGTAGCTCAAACCGACGTTGGTTGAAGCTTCCGACACCGCTTTTGCTCCCGGGAATTCTAACATCCAAAAGGAGAAATATCCAATTATTACAAAACCCTAAAAAAAATGACCTAAGGTGCCATGTAATGAATACGATAACAAAGGAAACATGAGATACACATATTTGAAGACAATAGTTTATATAAAACGAAGGAAGGATGTAACAATACCGATCTTAACAAGCTCCTCCAGGAACTTGTGGACCTCTGCAGAGTGCTTCTTTAGATCATCCTCCTTGGGAGCCCTCACCAAAGCCTACAAGCAAATACCCTCTACTAATTAATCACTTTAATTATAATTCATCCTTAATCTTCATTTAATAAAGAGATTAATAGAGTGGAAAATGAAAAGTATGAAAACCTTGACTTCGGCAGACGTGGCCTCGTAGGTCTCCACGACTTTGGGTTCGAGTTCTGTCTTTTTCTCCTCAATCTCCTTGTTGATCGCTTCCTGTTATACATAATTCCCATTTTTATTACTAAGTCTCAACGTACATAGAGCAAGCAAGCATAACACATATATGACACTAAAATCTTTAACTACAATAAAATTTACAATAATTTTCCAATTAAAATAAGTATATTATGGTTGTAATAAACGTGTATATATTTAATTTAAATACCTTAGATTCGTCAAAGGCCTTGATAGCCTCAGCAGCAGCAGCCTTTTTCCCAGGTTTCTTCTCGAACATCTTCTTGATCGTTGGAACAACCTTTGATTTCCAGTAACCCATCTTCTTTCTCTTTCTCTCCTTTTTTGTTTCTCTTAGAGCGTGAATTACTTGATACTTCTACAACCAATAATTAAATCCAAATGAAAACCTGTATATATATACATAAAGCTATGTATGTATATTACATATTAAAAAACACGACTGTATGTAAATCAACACAAGATGATGCATAGATATGCATGAAAACATCTGAAAAGAAGGAAACAGACACAAGAACATGCAGAGATCACAAGGATGAACTATATACACGTGTATATATGTGTGTATATATGTACGCACGTATATAAAGATTCTTTCTTTTTTGTTTGTTCTTCTGAGTTGATGGAACTTACTTGAAATTTATCTTTTGATTCCTTAGGCTCTGTTCTTCTCCTCAAAAACACCAAACTGATTGTCCCTTCTAATTAACAAATCTCGTCATCATATAGACAGACTTCTCTCAGAAATACCCTTCGTTTTCCCTCTATATTACGTACCTACCCTTCTCTCTCTCCCCTTTTGTCGTTCTCCTACTGACCGATACTCTCGGTTTGGTCAAAGTACAAACTGGAACCGGTTAATCCAAAGCCAACCGGCCCATTGTCTCAGATAATTTATTATGGTATTCGGAGGTTTTATGCGGTTTTTCTATCTGAATTGGTTCAGAACATTAACCGGTTCCTTTATCATTTCCGGTTTAATGCTGATTAGTTTTCGGTTTTCTCACAGAACGGATAAGGGTCAAAAATAGTACAAGTCATGGGTCAAACGAAGAGGGGTATAAGCGTAATTTAGGGGAGGGAAAAGCCAGCTGGCGATCACATCAATCAGAGTTGGCAAATATCAAAAGTGGGACCTGCTCCTGTGGGATTGTTAAATCTGGATGGTGATCTGTAGGTGCGACATATACGCTTAGTTTTCAAAATTTTTAGTTTTTTTTTTCATTTTGTGATAGTAGATTATTAACTAAATCTTTTTAGTTGGATTATGCAGGAAAATTAAAATACTGTTTAATTTGTTTCAACTAATAAATTTTATCCAAATCAATTCAGTTCAAAACGGTTATTAAATTGTTACTCAAAATACAAAATATTTATATATTTTTTTTATAATTACGAACCGATAGATACTATTATTTAAGTGTCAAACTTTTTAGATGTATACAGTAATTTGCAATCTCTTTAAATCATTTAAATTTATAACAAACAATTGATATATTAAATATAAAATTAGTGTAGAACATAAGGTTTACAATCTATAAATTTTGGTGTTTTTTATTTCTAAATCTGAGTTTCTATTTCTATAGAATATCTATATTAAAAGTTCGAATGAAGAGATGAATAATAGATTATAAAATCTATATTTTTTATGTAATTTAAATTTAGTTAATAACAAGGATGGTTACAAACTATTTGAAATTATACCAAATAAAACGTTATATACAGATCAACGTGGGTTTAGCAAGAAATTACAACTAGATTCATGAATAATTTATATGCAGGATCATATATATATATAAATATATTCAGAGAAAGATTAGATGGGATTGATTATTTAAATTAGGCGGTGTCACAAATAAATATGAACAAGAAATAGGTGTATAACAAAAAGACAGACATCCCACCCTCAATATATCACAAGGACAAGCTCACGTATATATTTATATATATATACAAACATGATTTACACGTATATATTCCATTTCAATTATAATTTATTTGCTATAATCGTCCTCCAATTTCTACCACATTCAAATAAAAGAATGTCTAAAAATGGTATCTAAAAACATATTAATTTCTGTAGGAGAAAATGTGGTCATAGTGACAGTCGACAAGCACATGGGTTGCGTTGATTGCCAGTTTTGTCTTCGATGAACGAAACAATTGACAAAAATACACTAACCAGATCCTATGATATGATTATTCCTATATCTGTACATTTATTATATATACGTATATATATATATGCCTGAAAAGAAACTACATTATCTATTAATATGCCATGATATACGGTTTTTATGTATATTAGGACTATTTTATATTTATTTGGTGCTGAAAAATTATAATGTAAAAACGGTTAGGTGTAGATTATAAGATGGATATTTAAGATGTAAGTATCAATTTTTTACGGTGTATCTTAATGGAAAATGAAATAACGGTTTTCAATAATAGTTAATTTCACTTTTTTTAAGGTGTATTGGAAAAGCTGTGAGATATAGTTAAAGTTTCTATATTTTCAAAAAGAATCGTTGTTTCATTGTGACACCTTAATTAATAAGAGAGTTAATATTTGGTTATATATATCAATTGCTTTTGGGTTAAAAAACATAGAAAAGAGAGGAATGAAGAGTTAGAGGAAGAATAAAGTTTCAACTTTTATATCAAAGGTAGTGATAAGAGAAACTACAAAAAAGAATATATTGAAAATATTGTGGTTTTAAAGTGTACTTCGATAGTGTTGAATTGAGCATAAAAGAAGTACCAAAGAAAATACTGAATATGTATGTGTTATTTGGTGGTTTAATTGTTACTATTGACAAGTGGAGAGAACTGAGAGTGCAAAGAATAGTGAGAGGGTGTAAATATCACGAAACACAAGTGAGATTACAAGTGTGGGGTTTGAGAAATATATGTGAGTGTTCCAGCCGCACTTGTATACTAGTGAGGTGTATATGAAAAAAGTTTTACTATAACTCTTGCAAAGTTATATCCTTATTATAATGGATTTTTCGCGTTTCGATCCCTGCGAGACATATGGTTGTCACTTCGACGATCTGAAAATTCTTGTGTTTATATTTTACTTTCATTTTTTTGATTTTTAACTCTTGAATCAAACTATTTCGTATTTTGAAATCGAGAGGTGTGAGGTCGATATGTGTTTTTTCAACTAAGGATTCAATCCTTGAAACACTAACAAGTGATATCAGAGCTCGAGTTGACTTTAGGTTGATCTCACAAGATGTCTTCGGCTAAAATCGAAATGGAGAAGTTTGATGGACGAGGAGACTACATGCTTTGAAAGGAGAAATTTACAACTCATATTGAGCTTCTAGATTGAAATGAAGCTTTGGAAGATGGAGGTGTATATGAAGCTGAAGTAGAAAGACCTGAAGAAGGTGGCGAGAAGGCTGTGACTCATAAACAAGTGTTTCTTCAAGAAAAGAAAGAGAAAGATGAGAAGCACAATAATCTTGAGCATAGCAGACTATGTTTAGAGGAAAATCACCAAAGAAAAAATTGTAGCGGACATGTTAAAGGTACTTGACAAGTTATACATGTCTAAATCTCTTCTCAATTGGATTTACTTAAACCAAAAAATTTATGGCTTCAAGATCAATGAGAGCTTATCTATGGAGGGCAACATAAACGAGTTTCTAAGGATATAGGTAGACTTAGAAAACGTTAAAGTTTTTATTTCTGATGAGGATCAAGCTATTCTATTGCTTGTGTCTCTATCTAGACAATATGATCAGCTGAAGGATACCCTAAAATACGGGAAAACATCATTAACTTTGGAATAGTTATTAATGTAATACATTCAGAGGAGCTTGAGTTAGGTGTTAACTCAAGAGCTCAAAGAATCCAAGCTGAGGGTTTGTTTGTTAAGGATAGTGCTAGTGCTCGAAGGAAAATTGAACATGGAAAGCATAGCAATCAAATGGAATATAGCTCGAGTAGTTCCAAATACAGGTCAATGATGTGATGCTGGTTGTGTGGTTCAGAAGGACATTACAAGAAAAGCTGTCCCAGACTGAAATTGGGAGAAAATAAGCCTATTGGCCAAGGGAATACTAGAGATGAAGCTGCTATTGTGAGGGGATTTCAGATGAAGGCTGTGGGGTTGTGTGTCTCGGGAATCTTATCTACATCAAGATGGGATTTAAATGGTTGGATTCTAGATATTAGATGTACATGTCACATTACTCCAACGAGAGAATGGTTCTTGGAGTGGAGTGAAGATGTAGGTGGATCCGTAAAAATGGACAACAATGTTGTTTGCGAGATATGTTCTACAAATGAAAATGATTCTTATCTTTATTGGAATGTTAGAGAGCCAAGGTTATGGGTTCAAATCCTCAATGGGTATTTTTAAGGTTATGAGAGAGTGCATGTTCGTGCTAAAGTCAAGTTGTCTCAGGGCTTGTATTTACTGTGGGGAAAGACAATGGAGTTACACTATAGTCTAGCACAAAGAGACACAAGCGAAATAACTTGTTGGCAAAGAAGATCTGGTATAAGTCAGATCGGTTTTGACCAATCGGTCAGTGAGAAATACATCGATGGAGTGTCACATGTATACCGTCCGACCTTTGATGGACGAGGAGACTACATGCTTTGGAAGGAGAAATTTACAGCTCATATTGAGCTATTAGATTGAAATGAAGCTTTGGAAGATGGAGGTGTATATGAAGCTGAAGTAGAAAGACCTGAAGAAGGTGGCGAGAAGGCTGTGACTCATAAACAAGTGTTTCTTAAAGAAAAGAAAGAGAAAGACGAGAAGCACAATAATCTTGAGCGTAGCAGACCATGTTTAGAGGAAAATCACCAAAGAAAAAATTGTAGCGGACATGTTAAAGGTACTTGACAAGTTATACATGTCTAAATCTCTTCTCAATTGGATTTACTTAAAGCAAAAATTTTATGGCTTCAAGATGAATGAGAGCTTATCTATGGAGGGCAACATAAACGAGTTTTTAAGGATATAGGTAGACTTAGACAACGTTAAAGTTTTTATTTCTGATGAGGATCAAGTTTTTCTATTGCTTGTGTCTCTATCTAGACAATATGATCAGCTGAAGGATACCCTAAAATACGAGAAAACATCATTAACTTTGGAATAAGTAATTAATGTAATACATTCAGAGGAGCTTGAGTTAGGTGTTAACTCGGGAGCTCAAAGAATCCAAGCTGAGGGTTTGTTTGTTAAAGAGAGTGCTAGTGCTCGAAGGAAAATCGAACATGGAAAGCATATCAATCAAAAGGAATATAGCTCGAGTAGTTCCAAATACAGGTCAATGATGTGATGTTGGTTGTGTGGTTCAGAAGGACATTACAAGAAAAACTGTCCCAAACAAAAATTGGGAGAAACCAAACCTATTGGCCAAGGGAATGCCAGAGATGAAGCTGCTATTGTGAGGGGATTTAAGATGAAGGCTGTGGGGTTATGTGTCTCGGGAGTCTTATCTACATCAAGATGGGATTTAAATGGTTGGATTCTAGATATCAGATGTACGTGTCACATTACTCCAACGAGAGAGTGGTTCTTAGAGTGAGTGAAGATGTAGGTGGATCCGTAAAAATGGACAACAATGTTGTTTGTGAGATATGTTCTACAAATGAAAATGATTCTTATCTTTATTGGAATGTTAGAGAGCCAAGGTTATGGGTTCAAATCCTCAATGGGTATTTTGAAGGTTATGAGAGAGTACATGTTTGTGCTAAAGTCAAGTTGTCTCAGGGCTTGTATTTACTGCGGGGAAAGACAATGGAGTTACACTCTAGTCTAGCACAAAGGGACACAAGCGAAACAACTTGTTGGCAAAGAAGATTTGGTATAAGTCAGATCGGTTTTGACCAATCGGTCAGTGAGAAATACATCGATGGAGTGTCAGTGAGAAATACATCGATGGTTGGCAAAGACGACATACCATCCGTTCGAAAATTTTGGGACGTATTCGGGACGGTTCGTCAGGAAATATTTATCTTAGTCTGTAATCTGTCCTTAATTGGTCCAGAAATTTTCTACTTAACGTCTCCTCTTCTATCCATTTCTCACACATAATTCTCATATATTTTTTCTACATATCTTGTTATTGTTTCTAATTATAATGGCATCGTCGTCGAGATCGAATATTTTCGTTTCGAGACAGCGGATGTATAGCAAAAATTGATCTGGAAACTTAAGATGTATCGAAGGAGTTTATAGAAGGCATTACACAATTTATGAAGATGTCAACAAATCAACAAGTTTATAGAGAAAACGGTAAGTTGGTTTGTTCATGCGTAAAATGCAAAAATGAAAAATTTCGTTAATGAGAGAACTGTTTGGGATCATTTCTATTTAAGAGGGTTTACTCCAAATTATTTTATTTGATTATCTCATGGAGAGAATTTTGCATCACGACCTAGTAATGTTGTGGAAAATTTTAGTAGGGGTATTGTACATCATGAAGTGTGAGACTTTTCAAGATGTAGAAATGAACCCTTTTGTAGAAATGGTGCAAAATGTATTCGTTGAAAGAAACGAAGATGAAAATATTGAAGAAGATCAGAATAAAGAAGCGAAAAAGTTTTTTTTTTTTTGAAATTTTAGAAAGTGCTAGGCATCCACTTTATGATGATTGTAGAAGTGGTATTTCACGGTTGTCTTTATCTGCACGGTTGATGAATTTGAAGACTGAAAATAATATTTCTAAGAATTGCATGGATTCTATATCACAATTAGTAAGAGATTATTTGCCCGAAGATAATAATGCAGTTGAGTCATATTATGAAATAAAGAAGATGATGAGATCATTGGGTTTATTGTCATATCAAAAGATTAATGTTTGCCAAGACAACTGTATGATTTTTTGGAAAGAAACTTCGGATTTGAGCAATTGTTGATTTTGTGGAAAAGATCGATTTTATTTGACAAAGAATGGAAAATCGGTTCCGTTTCGTCGTATGTGGTATTTACCAATTACAGACAGGATAAAAAGATTGTATCAATCAGAGAAAACCGCAAGCGATATGAGATGGCATGCCGAGCATTCAAGTCGTGACGGAGAAATGTGTCATCCTTCAGATGGTGAGGCGTGGAAACACTTTAACAAGGTATATCCTGATTTTGCAGCTGAGAGTCGAAACGTTTATTTAGGCCTTTCCGCTGATGGTTTTAATCCATTCGGGATTCTGGGAGAAGTCATCCTTCAGATGGTGAGGCGTGGAAACACTTTAACAAGGTATATCCTGATTTTGCAGCTGAGAGTCGAAACGTTTATTTAGGCCTTTCCGCTGATGGTTTTAATCCATTCGGGATGTCTGGGAGAAATTATTCGTTGGGGCCAGTTATTATGACACCGTATAATTTATCCCGAGATATGTGCGTGAAACGTGATTTTTGTTCTTAATACTATTGATTCTCGGGTCTAATCATCCGAAAAGAAGTTTGGATCTATTTCTTCAACCACTGATTGAAGAATTGAAAGAATTGTGGAAGGGAGTTCCAGCATACGACGTTTTGAGACGATAGAATTTTATATTACGAGGTGCTCTTATGTGGACAATAAGTGTTTTTCCAGCTTATGATATGCTATATGGATGGACAACGCATGGTCAATTGGCTTGTCCATATCGTATGGGAGAATAATATGTTTTTCAGTTGAAATATGGATGCAAGATGAGTTGGTTTGATTGTCATTATCGTTTTCTTCCTCCTGATGATACATTACGACGTAACAAGAGGAATTTCAAAAGGAATATAGTTGTTCGGAAATCTCATCCTCCAGTTTTGACCGACGAAGAGATATTGTATGAACGACTTCTTGCTTTGGGTATTCGGAGGAGTATAGATTACGAAGGGAACAATCATTTGAGAATTGATGGTTATGGAATTACCCATAATTGGTACAAGAAGAGCATATTTTGGGATCTGTTGTATTGGAAAAATCTGAAGTTTCGCCACAATCTTGATGTCATGCACATAGAGAAATTTTTTTCGATAATATCATCAATACGGTACTAAATATCACATGAAAAAACGAAGGATAACATTAAATCACGAAAGGATCTAGAAGGGTATTGCTCACGGAAGGAGTTACAAATAAGTGAAGACGGTAAATCTCTAATTCCGATATTTAGATTATCGAATGATGAGAAATATAAATTGTTGAAATGGTTGAAGGAAGACATGAAATTTCCTGATGGTTATGCATCTAACATCAGAAGGTGCGTCGATATTCATGGAGGAAAGTTATCAGGGATGGAAAGTCACGATTTTCATGTATTCCTGCAAAGATTGCTTCCTATATGTTTTTTTGAATTGATGGAAAAACATGCACACGAAGCAATTGGAGGTATCATTCATTATTTTAGTTATATAGTATAATTAGTGATTAATAATTTACAAATATTAATAATTAAATAATTAATTAATACTTGAATTTATAGGTATTGGCATATTTTTCCGAGATTTATGTGCGAGAAACTTAAGTGTAGATGTGGTTCATAGACTTAAAAGTAACATAGTTACTGTACTATGCAACTTGGAGAAGATTTTTCCACCATCATTTTTCGATGTTATGGAGCATCTAACAGTTCATCTACCATATGAAGCCACATTAGGAGGTCCAGTTCAATTTCGTTGGATGTATCCATTCGAGCGATTTATGTTCCATCTGAAGAAAAAGCCAAACAAAAAGCTCGTACAAAGGGTTCAATTGTGGAACAATACGTGAATGAGGAGATATCATTCTTCACTTCTTACTACTTCGAGCCACATGTTCAAACACAAAGTAGAAATCCAAGACAGATGTTTTGATGGTGATTTGGCATTTTCATATCCAATACCAGATGTTCCAGATATATTTTGCGGAGCTGGTCGAAAATATGGTAAGGCGAAAGATCTATGGCTATCACAACGAGATCTACACATCGCACATACGTATGTTTTACTCAACTTTGAATATCTACGGTCTTTTGAAAGGTAACATCCTATAAATATGGATTCAATTTCCTATGAAGATTTTATTTGTAATATTAACAGAATTTTTCTGACATTTTCAGGATGTTTGATGATGTATTAAAGAATACATATATGAATATTGATGAATCTCAACTTCAGAAACTTAAAGAAAGAGATTTTTCCACATATATAAGACAATATGTAAGTAAATGATATATTAATATTAATAAAATACTTTTATATATAATACACTTTAGCGATGATTGTTTCATTTGTAATGTAGATTGAGATTGAAAATCACCCATTATGGCTACACGATCTTGTTAAAGGACCAATTGTAAAAGTTACGAGTTGGCCAATGTATTTTACACGTGGTTACAACTTTCATACTTACGAGCACGGAAAATTGAAGTCAACTATGAACTATGATGTATGTGTGAAAGGTGAAAGCTATTGTGAATCGACCGACGAACCAGATTACTATGAGATTTTGAAAGATATTTTGCAATTGGAATATCCAGGTATCATTACTAATCCAAAAACTTCTTATCGAATTCAGTAACACAAGAATCGACGGAAGAATTATGTGGCTCTGAAGATGATTAATGTTAACTTTGTTATCGGATGTTTAAAGAATTGTTATTTTTAATTTTATATTGTGTCAAAGAAATCTATATAAGTTTTTATGAATTGTTCTCATCCCGTCCCTCGGTCGGTTCCGGTCCCTCGACGGAATATATACATCGGTCAGTTCTCGTCCCTCGACGGAATATATATAAGTTTTTATAAATTATTCCCTCGATCGATTTCTGTCCCTTGGTCGATTCTCGTCCCTCGATCGGTTCCCGTTCCTCGAGTTACAAACGGATTGCGGACGGCCACGGATTGCGGATGTCATTGGGACGAGGCCCTAATTTCGTCTGTAACTTACGGATGGGACTCGGCTTTCGTCTGCAAGCCATCCGTAAATTACAGACGGGACACGACGTCCGTCCGTAACTTACGGACGGGACACGACGTCTGTCCGTAACTTACAGACGGGATGCAACTTCTATGCATAAGCCGTCCGTAAGTTACGAACGAGATGCAGCTTTCGTCCGCAAGCCGTTGGATATTACGGACGAGACGCGGCATTCGTTCGCAAGTTGGACGGTTTGTGGACGATCTTCGCGATCCTATCTGTAAATCTTTATAAATTCTCGGCATAGACGTCATTTTCTTGCCTCGTCGAGCCGAAACTTTGCCCAGCCATCGCCCGTCGCCTCGTTCAGCCGCCCGCCCGTCGATCTCTCCGAGGTAAGGGTTCCAGCTGCCGCCCAATTTCATCTCGTTTTTCGTTTTATGCTTTCAAGTCGTTCGTTTACTGTGTAATTTCAGCTACCGTGCGTTCCGGCCATCTGTGCGCTCCGACTATCCATGTTTAGCCGTCCGTCGCTCTCAGTTCAGCCGTCCGTCCGCCGCCGTTAGTTTAGTTGTTCATCCGTTCAGGTTTCATTTCGTTTCATTTCATTTCATGTGGAAAACGAAACATGTTTTTGCCTAAACAGACTATTTTTATAGGTATAAAACTTGTTAGATAATCTGTATCGAAATAAATGTCGATTCCGATTTGTGATTATGGTGGACGAATAGGTATGTATGTAAGGTGTTCGATGAAATGTATAAGAAACGTATCTTAAATTACGGCTAAATTATATGATTAAGGGTTGATATATTATGTCTAAAACATATATTAAGTTATACCTAAATTATATGAGTTTTGGTTATAATTTAAATATGTATTAAGATTTGTGAGTTTATGAGTAATATATTTCATTTAAAAACATATTAAGTTATATGTTTTTTAGAATTAAAAACACATATATTAAATAATATATGTTTTTGAAATTATATTACAATAAATTAATGTTTAATTAGAAATTAAAATTTTTAAAATAAACATTCAATTAAAATTTTATATAATATTTTAAATTCTAACTTTAGCATGTCGCGTCGCGTTGGAAGATGCGGTAACACCAGAAACCGTTCAACTTCTGAGGAAAGTGCCAATGACCCATCTCTTTCACAACACCAGAGACAGTCAGATACGGTATTTTCGAATTTTATGAATCCGAATTTATTTCCGAACACATGATCGACACAATATATGTTGTATTCCTTTTATCAACAGATGCCACCACCGATCGAGCCAATGATGCACCACGAGCCTCCGATGCATCAAGAACCAACGGTAGAAGAACTTTTAACGATGGATGAGGAAAGACGTAAACTTCCTCGTATAGATCCGGATCGTGCAACCGGCGCACTTTGGTGTATAAACTAATTTTAAATATAATTTTGTAACTATTTAATTAATCAAGTCTTAATTTACTTTTAACTTTGTTTTAATAGGTATGGTATTAAACAACTTAATCGTCATATAACAAAGACGATAAAAACTGATTATGATCGTCCATGTTATAACTGGATGCGAACCGATTCTGATATCAAAGAACGATGGTGGAAAGCTTTCGTGGTACTTTTTTAATATTAATTTCACTCTAAATTTAAAATTTAAATTAATATTTGAATAAATAATTATTTCATTATTTTCAGCCAAATTTTTATTGGAATCCTGCAATAACCGGACTAGTAAACTCCGAATTTGAACGGGCTGCGGGAATACAACTCATATCTCTTTCAAACGAATTGAAAAGAGATCGGGATACAAAGGGCAAACCTGTTTGGATGCCAAATAATATTTGGGAACATATGTGTGCCTATTGGGATGATCATATCTTTAAGGAGAAAAGTCGATGCGCGGGATATGGGATAAGTGCACATACTGCTGGTTCCCACTCTTTCACGGAGGTTTACGAAGATTTGGTAAGATTTCAATTTTTTAAAGTTTTAATACAATTGATATTTCCTTAATAGTAAAAACATAAATTTTAAATTTGTTTTAGGCGAAAGAGAAGGGACGTGAACCGTCGTACATGAATTTGTTGGAACGTATAAACAAGAAGAAATCCGACAGTTCGTGGGTAGATGCCAAGGCGAAACATATTCACGACGATGTTCTGAACATGGCATCAGAACGAGTGTCCCAAATCCCGCCAAGAGAAGATGTGACACAACCTACTCTAAATCAAGAAGAATATAACAAGATGTATTTCGAGGTAAATTAATTATAATTTTACAACAAATTTTTTTTGATAATTTAAATTTAATTTCAATACTTCTTTTTGCAGCATGTAATGCCGTACAAAGGTCGTTTATTTGGTCTTGGAGGCATGACATCAAAACATGTGAGTTCCTTCAAAAGGAAGGAAAAAGTTACGACTAAGAAACTGCGAAACACAATCTCAATGATGCAAGAACAACTAGTATAACAAAGTTCATTGTTCAACGCTCTGGAAAAGGAATTTAAAAAATTAAGAAGGGAAGTTGAACGATCAAGTAAGGAACGTAAAAAATGGCTTAGGATGATGAAGGAACTCATGCTCAATATCAATTGGGATACTATCCAAATCAATGATTCTGACGAAGACGATGATAATTCCCAATTACCGCCAACAAGCTTGTAAATACATAATGTTAATAATTTACAAACACTAATTCATTAATATCAATCTAAAACTTTAAATTAAAACTTTTATTTATTTTTTTTAAAATTCGGACGGGACAGTGCCGTTCGCAAATTTTAAGGACGGAAAGCGACCCGTTCGTAACCCCCAAAGTGTTTTCCGTCATTAATCGTGTTGGGTTTCGTGTCGATTTCCGGACGACGTTGTAGTCCGAAATTGTGGATTATTTTGCGGACTATTATTTCCGTTTTTATTTGCGGACGGATTGCAGACATATATTTTTTTTGCGACGCGCGTTTGCGGATGGATTTTGGGCGTCCCTAATTATTAAATTTCTTATAGTTTAATGTTCACAGAACCAGTGATACCCAAGGTGTTTAGGTCTAGTGAAACAACCACTATGAAGAATTTGGTGCACATAACCTCGTTATTGGGTATGATGTTCTTATTGAGAGGTACGAAAGCTATTCCATCATACAGTCGCCTCATAAAAGTTAAGTGTATTACTAAAGTCTACACAAATGATGGGAAACCGAAACCAAGAGTTAAGAAATTCATTTCCTTAGGTTACCCGAGGAGGGTTGAGGGTTTCATGGTTTGATTTTTTTAAGGAGAAGAAATGTGCGTTAAAAAATGGTGTGATTGTTCAGGACAATGTATTCTTAAGAAACGAATCATGTGAGCTTGGTGAAAACCAAGAAAGCTCAAGGAGAATTTTGAAACATGAGGTGATATCTAGTTCGAATGGAGATTCTTTGGAAAATGGGATTGTTGCTTTAGACGAAGTGAGGTATACCTCGGATATGAGTCCCCTAGTACAATGGGGATTGGTGTAGAGTCTAGAGTACACAAAGTTGAAGCCAGTTTGGAGAATAACTTGCTAGCAAGAGAGTGACATGAGTGATGGCTGCCACAAGGAGGTATCGGTTGGTCTCAACATAAAGGGATTAGATGATAAGCAACTGTGAGGTTCAAGATCTCTGGGATTCCAAGAGGATTCTTTGGATAAAGACTCAATGAAATATGTTTTGAGTTTTTCTGAAATGAAGGAGTTCTTGACTCTGATGGGACCTTGAGTGATGCTCTGTGCTACTACTGAGTTATAGTTGAGTACGGACCGTGCGTACTTGAAAGTATGTTACTCAAGATCTATTGGTATCTTAATGTACATCAAAATTGGAGCAAGAATGAAGTTGGAAAGGTTGCTTGGGAAAATCAGAAAGTACATGAGCAGGCCAAACAATGGTTATTAGTGAGAAGTTGAGTTGGTCTTGAGATACATCCGAGGCACACCAAAACAAAGTTGTTGTGCATGCAGGTTTGTGGAGAATCACTAGGTTTTGTGATTCTGGTTTTATTGTGGATCCGAGTAGAAGACGACTAATCAAAAGTATGGTGATTACAACTGATCAAAATCCAATCAGTTGGCGGTCACGTTTGCAAGAAGTGTTAGCTATCTCAAGTTTTGAGACCGGGTTTATGGTCTTAAAGGTGACAGTCAAGGTAGTTATTTGGCTTAAGGGATTGTAAGGGATGAGCTATGATCAGAAGGTGTGTACAACCAAAGATTTGATTGATATCTTCGATGTTGCTTCTTTAGTCAATTAGTTTAAATACACATTGGTTAATTGATCGTGAAGGCTGAATAATATAACTCAGGTATAGATTGGAAAAAATGGATGTAACACGAGGGATCTCAAGTCTAGATGGAGAATTGTTAGGTGTAGACTATGAGATTTATATCCATGAGATAGATGCAGTTGGAAAGGTATCAGATGCATCTCAACAGAAAAGGAAATAATAATTTTCAATGATAGTTAACTTCGGTGTCTTCGAGATGTGTCTGGAAATGTGCAAGATGTAGTTAAAGTTTCTTTATTTTCACAAAAATGACGATTCTTCATTAATGACGCCTCAATCAAAAAGAGAAAAAATAATTGGCTATATATACCAATTGCTCTTGAGTTTACTAAGGTGGAACAAGAGGAAGTGAAACATCAGAGAAGAACCATAGAACACACTGAAAAATACTTCTAGGTTTCGAAGTGTACTTCGAGAGTGTTGGGTTGAACACAATGGGAAGTACCAATGGAAATACTCAATATGTGTGTTGCTTGGTGATTTATTGATGACTATTGAAAGGAGAGAAAACTGAGAGAGTAAGAAAGGGTGAGAGGGTGTAGATATCGGAAACACAAGTAAGATTACGAGTGTGGGGTTTGGAAAATACAGATGAGTGTTTGAGTTGCATTTGGATACTTGTGAGGTACATGTGGAAACAATCTTACTTTAACCATTGTAAAGTTCTTCCTTGTTATAGTGGATTTCTGGGTTTTGATTCCGACGAGACGTAGGTTTGTCACTTCGATGACCTGAACTCGTTAAAATTTTTTTGTTCATATACTTTCAGTCATTAGTTGTTTAATATTTTGAATCAAACCATTTTGTATCTGAAACCAAAAGAAGTGAGGCCGACGACTGTTTGTTCCCCCGATGATTCGATCCTTGAAACACCAACAAAAACGATAAATAAAAACTATATTTTAATTTATTAATGTATTAGAAGGTTTTCTAACGATTAAAAAAAAACACTATTTGAAAATTACAATTTTTTTTGTCCGGACAATCTAGGACAGATTACGAACGAATTATCGATGGAGAAAGAAATCCACCTGTAATTCGTCTGTAAATTTGCGAATGATCCATTTGTCTAAAATCCATCCGTAAATATGGATGGATATGAAATGGAAATGTGACTTGTCTCGGATTCTTAACGAAGGCTTGTTCCATCAGTGATTTCCGGATGGCTTCCTTGTCTGTCCATAAATTTGCAAATGGAATAGGAGGTCGTCCAACTATCCCGGACGGAAGTGATGCCCGTCTAGAAATTTCCACAAAATTAAGGACATCTTTCAATCCATAGAAAAATGACCAGAATTAAGAACGATTTATGAACAGCTCATCGGAAAATATTGATCTTAGTCCTTAATTCGTCCTTAATCGGTCCGGAAATTATTTATATAAATTGCTCACACCTTCATTTGTTTTTTACACAAAATAATCAAACATTCGACTCCATGTCATCTTATTGTTTCTTACTACAATGGCATCATATTCGAGACCATATATTTTCGTTTGTAGACAATGGATATATAGAAAAATTGATCCAAAAACTCAAGGTGTATCGAAAGAGTTTATAGAAGGCGTTAAGCAGTTTACGATTATGGCAAGAATTCAAAAATTTTATAAAGAAACCGGTAATTTGGTTTGTCTTTGCTTCATATGCAAAAACAAAAATTTTGATAACGAGAGAACTGTGTCGAATCATCTTTATTTAAGAGGTTTACTCTGAATTATTTCCTCACAGAGAGAATTTTGCATCACGATCTAGTAATGTTGTGGTAGATTTTAGTAGGGATATTGTACATCATGAGGTGTTTGAGACGCCTCAAGATGTAGAAATGAAAGTTTATATGGAAGTGGTGCAAAATTTATTCAGTGAAAGAAACGAAGAAAATATTGAAGAAGATCCGAATGAAGATGCAAAAAGATTTTTTGATATGTTAGAAAATGCTAGATATCCATTTTTTGATATGTCAAACGAGTCTTTCACAGTTTTTTTTGTTCTGCATGTTTCATGAATTTGAAGATAAAAAATAATCTTTCTAATATTTGCATAGATTTTATCGCAATTAATAAGAGATTATATGTATGAAAATAACAATACAATAGAGTCATATTATGGAATAGAAAATGATGCGATCTTTGGATTTATTGCCATATCAAAAGATTGATGTTTGTCAAGATAATTGCATGAAATTTTGGAAAGATACATCGAATTTGAGTAAGTGTCGATTTTGTGGAAAAGATCGAGTTTATTTGATAAGGAAAGGAAAATCAGTTTCATATCATTGTATGTAGTATTTACGAATTACTATTACATCAATCTGAAAAGACCACAAGCAATATGAGAGTCAAAATAATTAATGTGTTATAAGTAATCCTTCAGATGGCGAGGCGTAAAAATATTTTAACATGGTATATCCTAACTTTGTTGATGAGAGTCAAAATGTTTACCTAGGTTTTTGCACCAGTTGTTTTAATCCATTTGGAATGTTTTGGAAGAATTATTTGTTGTGGTCAGTTATTATGACAACATATATTTTACCACCTGACATGTGTATGAAGAGGGAAGTTTTATGCTTAACAATATTGATTCTCGGGTCTAATCATCCTAAAAGAAGTTTTGATATATATATCTTCAACTATTGATTAAAGAATTAAAATAAGTGTGGGAGAGAGTTAAATCATACATCATCTCAAGACAACAAAATGTTAAATTACGAGGTTTCCATCGCCGTTCATCTGCCCGCTACCGTCGAGCATCCGTCCGGTTGTTCGTTGTCGTCCGTCCATCCGTTGTCTTCTGGTCGTCCGTCCATTTCTGCTGTCTGGGGAAGTGTTTTTTGGTTCGTTTCTAGCTTCTATTGTATATGTATTACGATTTGGTATTAGCTTCCAATTGTATGTATATATGTATATCTAATATATTCAATATATGAAGTTAGCGACAAATATATGTATATGCATGGAGTAATCATATAGATACCGACACAATAACTTCATTATAGACTAGTCACATAAAAATCGACATAATAACTTTACTAATTATGGTTTAGTACACATATTATACCTACGAGAGTATATGTGTAAAACTAAAACTTGGTTTTGGTTATAGAATGGTAAACAAAATTGTTTTTTCAATGTCTAATCACAACGGTTTTGTTGATGACGTGTTGAGTTGTCAAAGATTATGTTACATTGATATTAAAGTAATGTTTCTAATAAAAACTTTAAAATTTAGCATATCTCTTCGCGTTGGAAGAGACGATAGTTCGAGAACTCATTCTCACCTCGAAAGAAGTGCTAATGGGCCATCACATCCGCAACAAACTCGACTGTCCGACTCGAGATTTTTGGATTTTAAGAATCCGACTTTATGTCGTTCGAAAATTTCTGGGACGGGTCGCGACCCGTTGATGATATTTCCGGATGACACATTTCGTCCAGAAATTTGCGGACGATCCCAAGTTCGTCCATAATTGTTTTGTCGGTCAACAAAATTTCCCGATGTTTTCTCGACGGTTTTTTCGTCCATAATTTGGACGTTTTCCCGTCGATTTGCGGACGGTCATGTTAGTTCGGATTTACGGAAAATTTGCAGACTATTTTGGCAGTCCAAAATTCTGGACGTTTGCAGATGGATTGCATTTTCGGCTGGTTTATGGACGAATGGAGTCCGTTTGGAATTTTTGTTTTTCTTGTAATGTGAAATATTCTTGATCATTTTAGGATGTGAGAAAAATGTTTGATCTGAATATAATGATATTAGTTGAATTGAACGATTTAATAATTTCAAGAGTTAACGTTCAACTTGAATATAATAATATTCGATGCAACAAGGTTATACAAATCTTATTAATTTCAAATCATTAGCTACTAAAATTAGGTTACTGGAATGATTTTATTGTTCTTTTGGCATGGTCTTATTGTTAGAATTTCTAACAATTATATTATATGTATGTTTTTTTTTCTGAATGTACATTTGGATAATTTATATTTTTTAAGTCTTAGTTTATATACTATCAAACTCTTTACTTGAAGGTCCATGAGGTTAAGCCTTAAGCTAATGAAAATTTCATATTATCTCTGGTGATATTTTATTTTTTACACACAATACATGTAATCGAATTAATTTGATTACATGTAAACATCAACACGTCTTAAATAGTTTGACTTGAATTCATTACTAATGCCAAATATTAAAACAACAATGATTTCGGTTTGAGATACTAAAGACTTGAGGAGCACTATATCCTTGACAAGTATATAATTTTATTAAAATCAATTTAATTGGAAGTTAAGATAATTAATTTGGATTAGTGGACTGCGATTGTGTTTATCCAGAAAAAAAGTATTTTAATTTATACGTTTTTATAAATCCAAACTCATCATCATATCATCGTGATCTTATTATTATTATTATTATTATTATTATTATTATTATTATTATTATTATTATTATTATTATTATTATTATTATTATTATTATTATTATTATTATTATTATTATTATTATTATTATTATTATTATTATTATTATTATTATTATTATTATTATTATTATTAAGAAGTTAACATCACCACCGATATTTGTTCATTATTATTATTATTATTATTATTATTATTATTATTATTATTATTATTATTAAGAAGTTAACATCACCACCGATATTTGTTCTTATCACTAATAATCATATATATGATTTCACTCTTCGTTATGATTTCTTGTATGAAATCCTTTACTTGAAGAAGACACATCTACATAACTTTCTTTTAAAATTTTGTTTTGTCAAGACTCTTAAATAAATGCTTATATATATATATATATATCTCAGAAGTACATGTTTTGGAAAAGTATTTCAATCGTATTAAACCACACAGTGATACAAAATGACCTCAGCAAACTTAGAAATGAACAATCCAAAAAAAGGCCAACAACAAACGTGATCCAAACAAACAAGTTTTAATGTAACATTGGATCTAATTGAGATGAGATACAAAAGAGGATTTTAAGTGGAGCAACCACGCTTAAATAAAAAAAAAATGCAAGGAAACGTTTTTATATGTTTTAAAACAACAAGTGAGAAAAAAAATGTAGATTAGCAATTAAAGAAACACAAAAAGAAGAAACGACGACTAGTGAAAGATAAGAATATTTATCATTTAGAGACGATTGATGATCAAAATGAAGAAGAAGAGTTAGATATTGACGGGTTGGAGAAAAAGAAGCCTTGTGTATTAGGTCCTATTGATAGATATGTTTTGTTTAATTTGGAATCTTCTCCAAGTTCAGGATCGATATTGAGACAATAAATATTCAAGATGCTTTTGTTAAAGAGAGGTTGAACAAGGTTCATGAATATATTGCTAGATGAATTTACACTCATGGTGTTGCTTTTAATATGATTGATAATGATGAGTTCAACATGTTGGTATAGGCGATTGGATTATTGTAGGGTTGATTTAGGTGCGGAAATGTGTTCTTATCAACCTAATTACAGATTTAGTCATGTTTAACGAGTAGTTTTTCGGGGTTTCAACATCGAACAAAAACTAGAAACGATTTCGTAGTACCTTTCGTGTTGAACGTGTGATAGTCGGATGCAAGACTTGATAATGCAAGTCCTCTACGCATATCCACGCCGAGATCGGATCTGCTTTGATGCAGATTCGGGAAGAACGAAAAAAACTGTTTTTGTGCTTCGGTTTTCTTTCTGACGGCTAGGGTTTTTAGGTTTTTAGAATACTGATAACGAATGCTCGTTTTTCGTTTATTTATAATTATTAAAATTTTAATAATTACGAATTAAACCCAAACTATTGAAAATATTACATAAATGGCATAATACTTTGAATCTCCCACTTGCCTTTACGTAATATCTCACAAAGTACATGTATCTCCATACACATACTTGCCCGTACATCTTATGTACAATCCCCAAAAGAAAAAAAATACAATTATATTCTTCGGTGCTAGCGAATGAATATAACTACATTCCACACTGATTGTCTAACAATCATAAGCAGATACCGAGACACTCGTATGCATGTGACCTCGTAGGTTCATCACTAAACTGGTAATCAATTAGTCTTACTAATTAACTAATCGAGGTTGGCGTCTAGCAACACTCCTCAACGACCAGATAGTGTGAAATAACATCCTTACTCTGTAGAACCATGATAAACGGACAATATTATTATTTTTCTCCGTCTTTAAAGCTCGGGATAATCTTAGGACATGGTCTAACTGTCAAGTCCTAATAGATTATCAACTATGTTTCATGTCTAACATAACTGACTGGTGAATGATCGCAAGAAACTCTTTTCTTCTCTCATTCAAATGCCCTGGCCAAGGTCTTTCAGTCATTATGTTGCTGACAACATAGATCTCCAACTCTTTACCTAGAGTTGATGGATTCCATCTTGATCAATCACTAACTGCACAAGCATCTATTCATTCCCAATATCCTTTCAACTTACATCCCAAGGCATAAGGTGTCCAGTATCAAAGAATGGTAGATAATTTGTCAGTTACCATGTTGATCTCAGGTCTAAGGAAATCATAATATTCTAATCCTTTCAGAGAAGTTCCTATTGAAAGTTCAATGGTAATGTAACCATTAGGAATTCTCCCTTAGGGTCAGTTCAATGATCACATCTCTATGTGCATCATCCATACATGTGATTTAGTAAAAGAGATCTACTAATTTTTCTATCAAATAGAAACCATCACATCTATGTTGATCTATCCAGATTACTAATGTCCAATTAGTTATCCTATGATCAAGAACAATTTAGATTAAGTTTTACCAAAACTTGACTCTCTTTATCATGATCTCTATCATGATGACAAGTTTCTAAACTTAATCATGGACTCTATCATACTAGCTATGAAAATATATATACATATATATTATGCAAATATCATCAAAATGATAAAATAATGTCATTTTATTTATTCACAAGTGTTCAAAAATATATGACATAAAAATAGCTCTTAAATAGTTACAACAGTTGTATTATTCCTAGAACTAATTCCAGCATGCCATGTTTTTCAATCCAATCTTCAACTTATGCTTGTCAAACTCATTTGAACCAAACGCCTTTGTGAGTGGATCTGCTGCATTTCCTTTTCCTTCTACCTTTTGGATTTGAACGTCCCCAAGCTCAACGATTTCCCTTATGAGATGGTACTTCCGCAGAACATGCTTTGATCTTTTATGAGACCTTGGTTCCTTCGCCTGGGCTAATGCCCCGGTATTATCACATAATAAAGGAACTGGTTCCTTTATCGAAGGTACCACATCAAGTTCAGTTATGAACTTTCTCATCTAGACCGCTTCCTTAGCAGCTTCACAAGTCGCTATGTATTCTGCTTCAGTAACCGAATCAGCTACAGTAGCTTGTTTGGAACTTTTCCAACACACTGCACCCCCATTGAGGCAAAAGACATACCCAGACGTTGATCTGCTATCATCCTTATCGGACATAAAGCTGGCATCCGTGAACCCTTCTAACTCTAAGTTAGAATCTCAATAAACGAGGAATTGGTCTCTAGTCCTTCTCAAGTACTTGAGAATGGTTTTCACCAATTTTCAATGTTCTTCACCGGGATCTGCCTGATACCGACTTGCTACACTTAGCGTGAAGGCTACATCAGGCCTCGCACATGTCATGGAATACATGATGGCTCCCACTGCGCTAGCGTATGGGATCCTACTCATGCGTTCTCTCTCTTCTTTTGTCTGAGGATAATCCTCTTTGGAGAGAGTAATTCCAGTGCCTATCGGTAGATAGCCTCTCTTGGAATTTTCCATGTTATACCT
>CM071866.1:41574844-41603212 GCA_036759665.1 Gynandropsis gynandra
GCTTCTTCTTGGGCTTTTTGTTGCCCTTGCCCTTCTTGGAAGAAGAGCCGACCATCATTACGACACTAGATCCCTTAGACATCTCGGACATTGACTGACTTTCATAGTCTATTAGTTGGTTCAGCATCTCATGCAGATCCATGTCCATCTTGTTCATGTTAAAGTTAACAATGAACGGTGAGAACGTCTCAGGTAACGACTGCAAGATCAAATTGAGACAACTCTTTGCCCAGTATGCACCCCAGCTTAACAAGCTGTTCGATAAGACCGATCATCTTTCGAACATGGGATCCCACCGGAGAGTTCACAGTCAGTCTAGACTTCAACAGAGCCTTCGATAATTGATATCTTGCCGTTCTGCTCTGTGCACCGTACATCTTCTTAAGATGTGTAATGATAGAGCTAGGATCCATATCCTCATGCTGGCGCTGGAGTTCTGAACTCATTGAGGCTAGGATGATACACTTTGCAGTGTCAAGGTCATCCTTTTGCTTTATCCAAGCGAGCAAGCCATCCTCATTGTCATCAGCAGGAGATTCCATGATAGTATTCTCGATCGCATCGAGTAACTTCTCCTGCTTGAAGATGATTTTGGGATTGCGGTACCAATAATCGAAATTTTCCCAAACAAGTTTGTGGACATCGAGAATGGCACGTAGGGAAATTGAAGACATTCTTCGGGGAATCTAGAAGAAAAAAAATTGCAGCATTTACTAGAACACTTATTTAATCAAATAGATATGAACTTTCATCTAAATGATTATTTTACTGATTACTACAATAGTATTGAGAAATCGTATTTCTTTCAGTAATATTTCCTGAACTAATCATGCATAAGCCCCCTGGTAGTCACGTCGTTTCTTAGGCATATTAAACAGGTTGATTTTAATATGGCTCTATATCACATAGTCATCTGGTAGTCAGGTCGTTTCTATTGATATAGTTGAGTTCATCCTTCAGCTCATGGTCGGATATCAATTAAGTTTATGTCCCCCGGGTAGTCCAGGCATTTACAAAAACTAATTGATCCCTTCCACTAGACATCTGATGTCATAGACGTATGAATCAAATTCTTGAACTACATACCTCCTGGTAGTCAGGTCGTACCATGTAAACGATAACCTATTCAAAACATCTACGATGAAGGAAAAACCTAACGATAAACAATTTATCGTTTAAGAAATCAGTTATTAATTAAAATTATTAATTTTAATATGGCTCTATATCACATAGTCATCTGGTAGTCAGGTCGTTCCTAGGCTCTATATCACATAGTCACCTGGTAATCAGGTCGTTCCTATCGATATAGTCGAGTTCATCCTCCAGCTCATGGTCGGATATGAATTAAGTTTATGTCCCCCGGATAGTCCAGACGTTTACAAAAACTAATTGATCCGTCCTACTAGACATCTGATGTCATAGACGTATGAATCAAATTCTTGAACTACATGCCTCATGGTAGTCAGGCCGTACCATGTAAACGAGAAACTATTCAAACGTCTACGATGAAGGAAAAGCCTAACGATAAACAATTTATCATATTAGAACTCAATTATTAATATTTAAAATTAAAATTCTTTAATTTTAATCTTAAATTTTTTTAAGATTTTTTTTCCGCACGTGACTCACCCGCTCGGGCAGGAGGCGCTAGGGTTTCTGAAACCCAATTGCCGCCGCCTCTTTTGCCGCTACCCCTTTTCCGGTCGCCCTCTCCGAGCGTGAAGGGTCGGTTGTTCAAGGCGCACACGCACCGCCGACACGATGGGCAACGAGTCGCCGGCTCGGCCTTCGTCGCTTCACCTAACTCGCGTCGGAGTTCTTGTGCCGCGGCCTATGCGGCTGGCTAGGGTTACGGCCGCTGCCCTGTTCATGTTTCACGTGATCTGGGTTTTCTGTTCTTGCGCGCGCTGTAGCCGGTCATGGACACGTCGGCCGACCCTTCGCCCGCGACCGACGACCGTCGTCCGGCCGGCTAGGGTTTCAGCCACCATCCAGGTCCTCCTTCTCCTTCGCGGGTTACGATTTGGTTTTCTTGTGCGCACGCTACGCGCGCGCGATTTTACATTTTTTATCCGTTTTTCACAAAAAAAATTTCGAAAAACTAATCCTAAACATGCATCCAGACGCTCTGATACCATTGTAGGGTTGATTTAGGTGCGGAAACGTGTTCTTATCAATCCGATTATAGATCTAGTCATGTTTAACGAGTAGTTTTTCGGGGTTTCAACTAGGGGTGGCCAATCCGGGTTACCCGGATCGGACCGACCCGGATCGACCCGAAAAACCCGGATCGTTTACAAAACGGGTTACCCAAAAAACCCATATGGGTTCAGATTTTAGAACCCGTTCGGGTTCGAGTCGGTCCGATCCGGGTTCGGGTTAAACCCGAGGAACCCGAGGAACCCGAATTAAATTTTAGGGCTAATATTTTAGGTTATTTTCTAAGAACCATATGACTAATATTTTAGGTCTTTAGAATTCATTTTATTTTGGTATTTGCGAAGTTAATTCTTATGAGTTATATTATCTAATTTAGATATGTATTTTGTTTAATCTTTTTGTACGTTAATTTTTTTTAGAGAACCCGAAAAACCCTTACAAAACCCAAAAAATTCGAATAACCCGAACCCAAATAACCCAAATAACCCACATAACCCGATTAACCCGAGCCCAAATGACCCAAATAACCCATAACCCGAATAACCTGAACCCAAATAACCCAAATAACCCGAATAACCCAATAACCCAAACCCAAATAACCTGAATATCCCGAATAACCCGAATAATCCGAATAACCCATAGATACCCGAATTTAATTTGGGTTATTTTGGGTTCACTGCTTCAGAACCCGAATAACCCGAACCCGAATCGAAACCCGAAGAACCCAGACCGAAAAACATTCGGGTTCAATTCGGGTTCAATTTTTGTAAACCCGAGGAACCCGAACCCGGATCGAAACCCGGATTGGCCACCCCTAGTTTCAACATCGAACAAAAACTAGAAATGATTTCGTAGTACCTTTCATGTTGAACGTGTGATAGTCGGATGCAAGGCTTGATAATGCAAGCCCTCTACGTGTATCCACGCCAAGATCGGATCTGCTTTCATGCATATTCGGGAAGAACGAAAAAAACTGTTTTTGTTCTTCAGTTTTCTTTCTAACGGCTAGGGTTTTTAGGTTTTTAGAATACTGATAACGAAAACTCGTTTTTCGTTTATTTATAATTATTAACTTTTTAATAATCACGACTTAAACCCAACTATTGAAAATATTACATAAATGGCATAATACTTTCAATTATATGGACCGGGTGTTACACCACCAAGTCAATACCAACTAAAAGAGCCATTATTGAAGTCTGAGGTTGAAAGAATGAAAGGTCTAGTAAAGGAACAAGAAAACAAGTAGAGTTTGAATGGATGTTCGGTTATGACGGATGCTTGGTCAGATGAAAAAAAGGAGTATTATGAATTTGTGCATCAATTGTAGAAAAAGGTACATCATTCATTTCTTCTAAAGGTTGTTCAAGTAAGTCACATAGGGGATAATTCATATTTAAATATGTGAAATTCATTGAGAAAGTTGGTGTCAATAATTTGTTCAAGTGGTTACGGATAATGCCACTAATAACATGGCTACTTCAAAGTTGTTAAAGAATGTGATGCCCGAGATATTTTGAACATCTTGTGCAACTCATATAATAAGTTGATGTTGGAGACTATTGCAAAGTTTGATAAGTTTAAGGAAACAATAGAAAGAGCTAAGGCGTTTACAATTTTTATTTATGCCTACCATAAGACTTTATCGATGATGATGAAGTATACTAGGAAAAGAGATATTGTGAGACCTAAAGTTACTAGATTTACATCAGCTTATATTAGTTTAAAAAGTTTATATGCTAAGCAAGAAGGATTGAAGATGATGTTTGCTAGTAAATAATTGGTAGATTGCAAATGGTCAAAGCATCCTAACAGGAAAGCGGCATATATTACGGTGATGAGTTTCTTGTTTTGGAATGGTGTAACATTGTTTTTGAAAGTATTTTCACCTTTGGTAAGAGTGTTTCGAATAGTTGATGGAGATGTAAAACCATCAATGGGGTTTTTGTATGGAGAGTTGCAAATAGCAAAACATGAGATATGTGCGGTATATAAAAATATCAAGAAGAATTATAAACCGATTTTTAACATCATCGATGAAAGGATCAAATGAAGGCTTGATAGTCCTCTACATTTGGTGGCATATGTTTTGAATTCTTATTACACTTATAAGGACTCGACTATTCATTCGGATGGCAATATGGTAGATGCTATGTTTAATTGTGTGGAAGCTTTTTTGTAAAATGATTTTGATGCTCAATGTTTGGTAATTAATATCTAACTTTCAAAGTACAAAAAAAAAAGGAAGGTAACTTTGGAAAATCATATGTTATCAAAGGATGCGAGAAAAATGAACAAACCTATGATCCATGTTTGTTTTCTACATTTAATTTATCCATTTCATTTCTTGTTAATCATATATAATCTTTTAGCTTTACTTTTTACATTGTAGTCGATTGGCAGGATGTTTACGGAACGTGCACACCTCATTTGAGAAAAATGCCGATGCGGATAGCTAATTCATCGGGATGTGAATGAAATTGGAGTACTTTTGAAGAAGTAAGTGATTAACAAAAAATAATTTTTTATTTTTTGTTATAGTTGTATGAATAATCATTTATGTTCTAGTGTAGATACATGCGAAAAAATGAAACCGACTTGATACCAAAAAGCTAACAATCTTTTTATGTTCAATTTAATGCGAGGTTGATAGTTCAAAGGAACAAAAACAAATGAACAAAGCTTTGGATGTACTTCTATCTAATGATTCAAATCATGTTTAAGATAGGATTGTTGATAGTGAAAAAACGGGAGATGAATCAAGGGAAGCAAATGAAGAATCAAAGTAAAAAGATGTGATAACGTGTGAGGGCTTAAGAGATCAAGTGGTCGATTTTTTATGGTTAGAGAGCTTGATGAATCTGATTTTGATTCTAAAAAATAAGTTAACGTAGAGTTTTGAATCTGACGAAGAACAATTCAATGAAAGATATGGAGAAATGAAATTAGATTGTTAGAATATTTACTTATTTGTTTTTGTTATTTGTTTCAATTTTACTTATTTGTTTGTGGTTTAAACAATTAAATATTTACAAATGTTTAAATTAAAATTTAAATTGTATTATGTACATACATAATATATATATCTACCTAGTCTGCCTAGGCGCTCTAGGCTCTAGGTGTTGGGGGTCCACCCGTCTAGCGCCTAACGCTTTCTTGAAACTTGTTCCCTAGATCTTTTGTGGTTTAGCTGTAAGGTTAATGCAAAAATCTAAATGATTCGTTTGTCATCGTTGTTCAATTTGAAGATTTGTATAATAAAAATTGATTATTCAAATGAATCGATAATTGATTCATGAAGTTGTTAGTAATATTATCGTGAATTGTTAAGTCACCCTGAAAAGATAAGGTGATGATCATTACTATCAAAATTTGTTAATCCATTGTTAAAAATTTGTTGAGAAGTTCTTAAGTTCAAAACAATGGATGAACAAAATATAATTTGTAGAAAATTCATTATTGAAAAGTTGAGATGTTATATGTGAATATTGGACAAAACCCTAAAATTTTTGTATTGATGATATGTGTATAAGTTGGTTTTGGTGAAACTTAAGTAGTTCGAGATGACCTAGATGCTCGACCAAGTGTTGGGGTTACAAAGCGTCGATAATTTGGTTTAGCACTAGAGTCGAGTTAACTTCTTGTCTATTGATAACACGTAATTAGTACTAATAATTTCATCATTCCTAGGTTTAGTTTTGATTACGATTCTTAGACTTTACCGAGCACATATGAGGGCTTCTTCTATCATTTCGCGTGTTATGCAGGAGACAAAGACATCTAAAGCAAACACCAGTAAATACAAAAAATGTATCCGAAAACATGACCAAAGTGACCGAAGTGTGAAAGGAGCACGACCAAGCATCATTACTACTGCACGACCGAGCAGATTGCAATGGAGAACACACAGCACAGTCGTGCATCACTCGTTGCCCGACCGATCAAGCAAGGTGAAGAATCATGGTCGGGTTCAATATGTGCACGATCGAGCTGAAGAATCCATGCAGCACGACCAAGCAACAATCAAGCACGATCGGGTTGAAAAGGCCACAAGCACGACTAGGCTACACTCAATGCATGACCGAGGAGGAAACAACCTAAAGCAGCACGGCTGGGCATCACCACTTGCACGACCGCGCTGAAGAGGTAAGCCACTTGCACGACCGGGCTTAATGTCCCCATAAGTATTGCACGGCCCGAGCTTGTTCCATGCCCGGTCGATCACCTCAAGGAATAATACTGCACGGTTGGGCTGATTGGTTGCACGGTCGGGCTTGCGTGGCAACTAACCAAGAAAATGACACGAACATCCGTTTGAACGAGCGTGAAGTTTAAATAGGAAGAGTAGAGAGAGAAGAAGAAGGCGGGCCAGAATAGAAAGAGGAGAGAGAGCACGACTGAAGAAGGAGATTTCGGGAAACTGAATGATTCGTCGGAGGCCACTCTTGGAGAAATAGGGAAGATGGATACTTATTGTGTTTGTTTCCCTATGATTTCTGAGTAGTTCTATTTTCCATGGGTTAAGGATGCTATGTAATGGATAGTTTGGTTCCTAATACTTAAATTTTGTTTTGTTCATTCATATGGTTTGATGGGTTGTACGTAATGCATCATACTTGCTGATCACCTGTTTGAATGAGATTAGAGATTCATCTAGGCGTCATGAGAGTCAGATTTGAGTATCACAATTAACCCTAGAATGAATTAGGTTAATGAGAATCTAGCCGATTAGTTAATCGATATAGGAACAGTGAATAATCAAGGTAGAACTCCCATTATTCTTCATGCGTTTAGGTTATAGATTTACGACATCGAGAGGTGAGTACATTTATCTCCTAGATAGTGGATTTAGGCATCGAGAGAGTCATTTTCGTTAATAGAGGTTGAGTTCCCATTGTTTCCGACAGTAGAGGTCAAGTTTCCTATCGTTCTTCATGCATCTAGACGTTCTGTGTTGCATCGAGAGATGAGTAATGTTGATTCCCTAGGTAGAGGATTTAGGCATTAAGAGACTCATTTCTGATTGTTGAGATAGAACTCCCGATCCATTCTTTATGCATCTAGATGTTTTGTGCTGCATCGAGAGATGAGTAACGTTCATTCTCTAGGTAGTGGATTAGATTTGAGTTCCCCATCGATTGATACAACCCAATTTCATGTCTTCATAGAACATCCATTACATGTCCCGACATTCCCGAAACCCGTGGTGCTCTATCTTGCTGAGTCTAGTTTCTTTATTCTTTTATGTCTTTACTTTCCAGATTGATAACCACATATTGATTGATCTTCTTCTCGTGAATTCTTAGTTCTAACATTCGCACTAAGTCCCCAGAGTTCCACCCTGGTACTACACGTGTCGTATACTTGCGGTAGAGTGGTCTAGGAAATTAAAAACTTCTGATATCCGTTGATCAAGTTTTTGGCGCCGATGCTGAGGACTAGTTACGACATTAGAATTAGGGTTTCGTTCACTACAAGAAATTTAATAATTCCCGAATCCGTGTCCAATCCGTCCTTAAACCTGTTTAGGGACAAATTAGGGACGACCTGTAACCGTCCGTAAACAAGCATCACCAAAACATATCCGTCTGCAATCCTCCACAAATACATACGGAAAATTTAGTGCGCAAATCGTCCGCAATTCCGGACGACCGAGGTAGTCCGGAAATCCAGGCGAAACCCGACCCTGGGTAAGGACGAAATCCATTTAAAATTTCTGGACGTAAATCCATTATAATTAGAAACGCTAACAAGATATGTAGAGAAATATATGAGAATTGTATGTGAGAAATGGATAGAAGAGGAGAGATTAAATAGAAAATTTTTTGACCGATTATGGACGGATTACGGACTAAGATAAATATTTCTCGAAAAATCGTCCCGAATACGTCTGCAATTTGCGGATGAAAGTTTCAGCTGTCCGCAATTTGCGGATGGAAGTTTCAGCCATCTGCAATTTGCGGACGGATTGCTATGCCGTTCGCAAATTTGCGGACAGATGGTGATTTCATCGACAAATTGTGGACGGTCGTGAAACTAGTCCAGAATCCGTCCGCAATTATGGACGACTTAGGGACTACTACGCGGTCTACAAATTTGCAAACGGATTAGGGACGGTTTTATTTTTCCGTCCTTAAGACGTCCCTAATTTGTCCCTAAATTTAGGGACGACTATTTTAGTCCACAAAATTCGTCTGTAAATGTTATTTTTCTTGTAATGATTGAGTCAAGATCACGTCATTTCCGAGTCTTTTGTTTGTTTTATTTTCTGCATTTTTCTATTATTTTGAGTTTAATACATCTCTTTCGAGATAAGCCATTCTTTGTTGTTTTCCTACGTGTAGATTACTCGGTGTATGTCTAAGAGTTCGAAAGACAGAGAAATTGAGAGGACTACTCGAGCTTTGGTAAGACAGCGAAAAACAAGATGCATTGGTTCTGAAAGTCTTAAGGAAAAAACAATTGAGCGAGAAATAGATTCGTCTAGTGAATAATAGATGGCTGAGGAGGAAGCAACGGAAACATATGGGGCGTACACAGCGACAAAACACACACAACTTCTCTCTTGTATCCGAAGGCCTGAGGTAGACCGAAGAAGATCTGAATTACAGTCAGCCTTCATTCAGATGTTGAGTCAATCACCATTCAGGGGACAATCTATGGAGGATCCGAACCATCATCTTACTTAATTCAAGATGTTGTGTTCGAACATGAAAGCATACCCTACAATAGAAGATGAAGCGATAATGTTGCTTGCCTTCCCGTTCTCAGTCAGGGAGCATGCACTCGAGTGGCTCTACACACTATCACTGGATTCTATTCACATGTGAAGCCAACTCGAAGAAAGCTTCATTATACGACTTTTCTCACCCCACAACATGCAACTATGGAAGAACAAGATCAATTCGTTTGTGCAAGAGGATAAAGAGAGTCTTCCAGAAGCTTGTCTGCGATTTAGAGCATATCGACGTGAATGCCATCATCACGGGATGGATAAAAGAACCTCATAGCTATGTTCATTGAGGGTCTTCGTGACGATGTTCATGATTGGTTGAATGCTGCTTGTGGAAGTTCTCTACATGACCTCTCGCTCACTACTATTGAGGCCAAGATTGAGAAGATGGCCGAGGGAAGAAACACTTTGTTGGAAGAGTATACTTGTCGGACACCAGCTAAGGGAATGAACAACGAGATGATTGCATTGCGTGCTGAGATTGCCGAGATGAAATTGCAAATGGTAAACATGCACCAAGGATCTCTTGATTTTCACGGATTCCAAGATGTTACGGATGCAAATTACGTCGCCAACAATTCGTACTCCAACACCTACAATCTGGGCTGGAAGAATCATCTAAATCAGTCCTCCAAGAACACTGACAACGTCTTAAACCTTCTGCAAGGAAGCTATCAGCCGAAGCCATTTCAGAGCCAACCTCAAAATCAGAATTTCCAGCCTAGAGCGCAAGGGTATCAAGGATATCAGCCAAGAGGAGTACTAACGCCACTTTCGCAACAAGAGGGGAACATCGATATCACGTCCATGTTTGCTCAGCTTTTACAATGACAAAAAGATCAATATGCCGAGCTAAAAAGTGTAACACGAGATCACGAAGACATAAAGAAGCAAATTGGGGACATTCAGACACATTTGAAGATCTTAGACACCTAAGTTGCATAGCTTGCATCGAGCTATTCCAATCAGCAAGGAATCCTACCGGCGAAACCTGAGCCGAACCCCCATGAGCATTGCAATGTTTTTATGTTAAGGAGCATAATAGAACTTGGAGATGTCGAACCCCGAAATTTTGAGAAAGGAGAGTGCTCAAAGTCTTCAACAGGGAAGCCTAGTCACTCTGAGCATCATAAGGAAGCACAAGATAAGGAGGAAGAAGAACCAATTTACGTGGCACCGCCACCAAGACTTCCTCCACTTCTATTTCCCCGTCACCAAAGGAGACGAAATGACGAGTCGCAATTTATCAAGTTCTCAGCGAGGTTGAAGAAGATGAAGATCTCTATGCCCATCCACGAGGCAATCATGCAGATACCTTCCTACGCTATATTTCTCAAAGAAATACTCACCAAGAAGCGTAGAGTTGAAGAGGAGACAGTGATGATCACTGATGCGACATACGCTATTATCAATCATGGGATGCCACATAAATTATCCGACCAAGGTACCTTTGTCATCCCTTGTAAGCTCGGAAATATTACCATCCACATTGCCCTATGTGACTTAGGAGCTAGTATCAGCATAATGCCACTGTTGATGTGCAAGAAATTGGACATAGGAGAGATTAAATCTACGAAGATGGTATTACAGATGGTTGATCGTTCAACAAAACACCCGACAGGTATTGTGGAGGATGTACCACTTAAGGTAGGCGATTACTACATCCCCGTTGATTTTGTGGTATTGGATATGAAGTAAGATGAAAGAATGACCTATTATCTTTGGAAGATCATTCCTCAATACCGCCAATGTCATCATCGACGTGAGAGCGGGGAAATTGACGATGAAGATAGGGGAAGAGCAGTGGAGTTCGGGTTGAATAAGGACCTCGAGAAAGTACATATGGTAGAGCTCGTATTCTCCATTGATGTCTTGAGCGAACCACTGGAAAAAGTTCCCACGGCTAGATAAACATCAAGACGATGACTACGAGGACCTTAGAAGAGACGCAAAGCAACAGAGTACATGAACGTCCAACTAGTTTTATGAAGTGCACGACCGATCAGCATCACTTGCATGGGCGAGCGCCTCCTTTTGAGAGTAGCACGATTGCGCAACACAGCAGCCTGACCCGTGTGTTGCTCTTGGCTCCAATTTGCAACATGAAATGCCTGGTTAGCACCTTATGCACGATCCAGCGCCCCCTCAAAAACATAGCACGGTCGGGCATATCATGAGCCCGACCTGTGCAACATTCACAATGAAAATTCGCAGGATGTCACGCCCGACCGATCAGCATCATTTGCACGACCGGGCGCCCTCTTTACAGACCAGCACAATCGAGTAACATACCAGCCCGACCTGTTCATGCTTCTCGGCGCGACATGGCATATCAAGACGCCCGACCGATCATCATTACAAGCTTGTCCAGGCGCACACCATGGAAGGAAGCAGATTGAGCATATCATGATCCCAACCCGTGCACCACTCTCGGTTAAAACTGGAAACTCATGCCCGACCGCTCAACATGACACGCCCAACCGGACACTCAATATGGACTGCAACATGATCGGGCAGGAGAAGGACACGAGCGGGCTGGCTAATCTTGTATGGTGCATGACCATTCATTGTGCTACACCTGAACCAACGACACGATGCAAGAGACGTCGCACACGAATACGAGGATGCCCACCTCGATGATGATTAACATAGCATTTGGGTCAAGCTCGGGACTTTAAACAAGCGTTTCTCGGGAGGCAACCCAATTTTTGCATTTTCTTTTTATTTCTTTTCACTTTCAGAACTTATTCTTATTCTTTTTGCATTTATGTACTCAGTCAGCTATCACGTTGTATTTTTTCCTTTGGATCGTGTAAAATTCTTTTTCACAGGTTTTCAGACTTTGATATGATCCATTAAGGAGGAAACGCGTACAACGTTCAGCTGCATTACCAACTCGAGACAGCAAGATACACAAGGTGCCCACGTTCTAACCTTCTTTTCCCATGTCTTGGTGTGCGAGTTTCTCTTTTAGGTCTTGAACACCAAGACGGTGTTCTATTCAAGTTTGGGGGAGTACTCATCGAGTAACATGCATGTGAATGGATTAGATGCTGAGTTTTCTTTTTATTTTCATTACTTCCTTTAGGAAAAAAGGATGGATATCTAGTACAAAATTTCGAACTTTAGTCATTATTGTGCGACTTTGTCCAATCGTGAACAATAGTGTAAGTTTGCTAAGAAAGTCTTTAGGATATTGATTAGTCTAGTAGTTGTGCATGAAGCCATGATCTATAGTTTCATGTCGCCTCCTAGGTTTCAGTCCCAAGTATCTATATCTCCGAGTTTACCGTTCATTTTTTGCTTTGTCGGATATATTTTATCGTTTATTCTTTATGGATCATTTAATTTTATAATTCCATGCACTTATACTCCACTGTAAATATGGATAAGTTTCTAACTATTTCAGGTTTACATTGACATGAGTACATCGAGCTCGATGGTTCGGGTCTGGGTTGATGCGTTGTTCTACGTCCTAAAGGTTAGAGTTGATGCGTGATATTCGGTCTAAACAGTTTTTCAATGACGGACCTCTTCACTCTGCTAAGGTTACAAGACCTTATGAGTGTGCCATCGGCAACCTAGGTCTAAATAGAAAGTTGTCCTCTTCAACTCTGACGTCCTAGAAACCAAGCGCGGATTTTCAAAGAAAAATATTTGTGGAAACAAAAAAAAAAAGTAAAGAGAAAAGAACGAGGAAATGATTGTCATGATATATCACGTAAGCATAGGGATTGGTATGGAGATTGCTTGGACATTGTCTAGGGGTTAGTGAAGTGAACTTAGGTTATGTGTAGGATTTCATGACTCGTGACTTTCGATCGATAAAACTCAGAACTAGGTACGCTTAGGCTTATATTCGTGTGACGCGTTGTTATGCGTGATGACTAATTCTTCAAAGTATTTGTGCTAGTATCCATTTTTGTCTAACTCTTCTTGTACTCGACTCTAGTCTTGCTCAAGGACGAGCAAAGGGAAAGTCTGGAGGAGTTTGATAACACGTAATTAGTACTAATATTGTCATCATTCCTAGGTTTATTTTTTATTACGGTTCTTAGACTTTACCGATATATTGAGCACAATTGAGGGTTTATTCTATCATTTTGCGTGTTGTGCAGGAGACGAAGACGTCTGAAGCAAACACGAGTAAATACAAAAAATCTACCCAAAAACGTGACCAAAGGGACCGAAGTGTGAAAGGAGCACGACCAAGCATCAATACTGCTATATGACCGAGCATATTGCAATGGAGAACACACAGCACGGCCGGGCGTCACTCGTTGCCCGACCGATCAAGTAAGGTGAAGCAGCATGGCTAAGCTCAATATGTGCACGATCGAGCTGAAGAATCCATGCAACATGGCCGAGCAACAATCAAGCACGGTCGGGTTGAAAAGGCCACAAGCACAGTCGGGCTACACTCTATGCACGACCGAGGAAGAAACAACCTGAAGCAGCCCGGTCGTGCATCACCACTTGCACGATCGGGTTGAAGAGGCAAGCCACTAGCACGAACGAACTCAGAATGAAGCACGACTGGGCTTAATGTCCACAATAAACCACGTAAGTATTGCACGGCCCGGGCTTGTTCCATGCCCGGTCGATCACCTCAAGGAAGAATGTTGCACGGTTAAGCTGATTGGTGTGCACGGTCGGGCTTGCATGGTAACTAGCCAAGCGAATGACACAGAAATCCGTTTAAATGAGCGTGAAGTTTAAAAATAACGAGTAGAGAGAGAAGAAGAAGATGGACTAGAATAGAAAGAGGAGAGAGAGCACGGCTGAAGAAGGAGATTTCGGGAAATTGAAGGATTCGTCGGAGGCCACGTTTGGAGAAATAGGGAAGATGAATACTTACTGTGTTTGTTTCCCTATGATTTCTGAGTAGTTCTCTTTTCCATGGGTTAGGGATGCCATGTAATGGATAGCTTGGTTCTTAATGCTTGAATTCGGTTTTGTTCATTCGTATGGTTTGATGGGTTATACGTAATGCATTCGTACTTGCTAATCACCTATTTGAGTGAAATTAGAGATTTTTCTAGGCATTGAGAGAGTCATATTTGAGTATTATGCCCAATCAAGTGATTTCAAACTCGAATTTTTGAAAGAACGTGAGAAGTATCGGGTTGACGACGTCAGTATTTTGACACATGGATCACGGGTTAATGTCATAACATGCTAGGGTTATGGTAACATTTCCAGTGACGGAGCGCTGAGCTGAGTAGGATTAGTGGACTTTTCAGCGTTGTATCGTGTTGGAGTTGTGGTAATTTTCAAGTGATGGAGTATAGTATTGTATTGATGGCTAGGATTCGGTGTGACCTTGCGAGCGCTTCGGTGTGTTGGGTTCCTTTGGACTTTGTGAGCATATGCTTAAGCTAGAATCTTGTGGACTTTGCAAGTTATGATTTGGTGTAATGGTAGTCTTAGACCTAGATACTCGATCGAGTTATGTAGAGGTGTTTGTGTATCTTTAGTGTGATGACATATCCTTATTTTATGTTACCCAACTAAGAGTGGGAGAATACGTGGCACATAGTGCATACAGCTATTGGTCTCACTGAGTGCGTCTTTCGTACTCACCCTATTTTGTGGGCTATCGTGGAAAGACAAGTTATGCAAGAATAAAATAAAGATAACGAGGTTCGACAATAGCAAAAGGGTTCACAACAGACCAATATCAGATTCGTGCAATATATTTCGATAAGATTTATTATGTATTTCGTAGTTAGTTGTTATTTTTCGAGACTATGGTTTTATGTATTTTCTTTCGCTACATTATTTGAACAATTTTTATTTTAAATAAATTTATTTATTTTATTTTATAATGCTTTTTAGCGATGATACATGTAATCACTTCTAGGAGGTGAGGCTGGTGATGTGTCGTCTAAGTTTGATCTAGTCCTTATCAAGGTTTATAATTTATACATATATTGAACATTTTATAACGATACATATTGTGTAATACCAGGATAGAACACAGAGACTAAGTGGGATTTAAACTAATAACCTACGACAAATAGGGTCACGAACATGTATAAGGTGAGTGTATATATAAGATGAATAGATAAAATAAACTAAACTAAACTAACTATTTTTATATACAAATCGAGACGGTGCTTCCAGACTCGAGTACTCACATATGCGAACTAGCTAAAGATTTCAAAAATATCATTTTTATTCTTATTAGAAAATTCAATCATCTCCTATAGACCTACCTACTCTTGTAGTGCAAATCATATTCTAATGTACAAATTATTGAAACCTTCGCATAATGGCCTATACACCGAACGTAATTAATGAACATACATATTCTCGTAATGCAAATTCATATCCAATCCTCTACACCACTACACAATAATATATATATGAAGAATGCATTATCGCTCGATATGTTCACTCCTAGACTAGTTAACGTACCTTTTGATATGATTATCCATGTCTAACAAATACATTTGATCTAGCCTAATATGATGTCTCCATCTGAACTAAACCATGAGACAAACAATTTGTGTGATTCATTTACGAACTGAAAGATAAAACATGCATTAAATTATGGAGGTAAAAATAAGTATTCCAAAAATGGATAACCAGGACTAACACTCATACGTGATGGTTGTTGTCACCTCTGGACGAGATGTTTAGCTCTTGTTCGAGAGAAGCTTTTTTACACTAACTCGAGCAAGATGAAAATGGCCTAATACTCCCAAAAATGGGAAATGACTCTTTAGAAAATATACAGTTGGGAACTAAGATTCTAAAACGATTTTAAGATGAATAAATGCCAACTCATCCCACACAATAATAAAATAAACCTATGTTTGAATTCTCTAGATTAACTATGCTCGAGAATTCATTCAAAATCCTTAGTCGCATTAAGTTCGATATAGTTACTTATTTCAGTAAGAATGATTATCTAATCTCCTAAACATCACTCAATTATCTTTTGGCTAAGCTAAGATGCAAACTAAGTGTATGTGCGCTCTCGTTTATTGGATTCTAAAAGCAACTATTCTTTTAAAATTCCCTAAATTAACCTGTGATGCAACATAATGATCCTAAGTAGTGGCTATGATGCAATCTTTTCCTCTCTAAGACTTGGACTCGACATCATTCTTGGTGTTCCATTACATATTTCTTCATTTCAGCTTGCGGTCTTTCTATGCAGCACTCAGTCGTACGAGAATCGGAAAGCACAACCAAAAAGAGAGCCTCGAATATCATACTTCAAAATAAACATCAAATAGCTTATTACAAATAGAAAAAAATGAAAAATATAACAAAAACGAAGAGTAAAGAATTGGAGAAACTTCACAATTGGAAATACTAATGCTTGTTGAGTTCCAATGTCTCGATGTCTTGTCGGAATGTCTCGGAATAAATGTCCGTACTTGCTCCGATGTGCAGAATTTTAGTAAAGCTTGAACTCACTCGACCAAAATTAACATGGCATAGCGGATAGACATTACCTTAATTATTTTCAAGCATTCGTTCATTTTCATCTTATTTTTTTATAGAAACTAAAATGTAAATTAACATGCGTAATTCCGAAAATATTTTAAGAAAAAAGTAAAAATATGAGTTTGGTTTGGTTCTTGGTTTTTGTCTCACCAACAAAGATCTTTTTCCATAAGCCATACATGCAATTGGTACATTTTTGCATGGAAGGTTTTGTTTAGGCGAGAGAAACCATTTATTTCTACCACCACTCAACCGGATATTTTTTAGGCCATGATCGCTCGGATCGAGCGTTTTCTCTATTTTCTTTTCACTCATCCAAAAAATAATGTTATCCACTGTTTTTAGTTTTCTCTAATTGCTCGTGATCAACCTTCATTCCACGAAGCTCGACATTGTGAGTCATGTATTTGCATCACCTTCAAAAACATGGACATGAACTCGTCGTTCGCTTTGGGTTGTTATTTGTGCCACATGAGCTCCCTTATGTTGGTAGAACGAGTTGTGTTACACTTGCCTGTTTTGAGAGTTTTCTTTTTTGAGGTTATGCCAGGAATGCTTGTAGTTGATAATACCCCTATAGTGGATTATGCACGTTGATGGTGTTCTTGTAGGAGAATTTGGGGTGATTTCTCCAATTGATATTGTACGTGTACGAATAGGGATTATTCGCCACGTAACTTACTTATTTTCCTGCTTGCTCTACCAAATAAAGTTTATATTGACCATCATATTACCCTTGAATATCCGTTGATGGGATGCTTTGTGTTTCATGTGGCCATATGCAGCTTCATTTCAGCTAGCTCGGCTTGAAGGGTTGAGACTTCATTCGCCAACTTCTTCTAGGTAATTCCCTCGCGTATTCATCCGGGACATTCCACTCATTTTCCATCTTCTCGATCTATTCCTCTAGCTGAATGAAATGAAGGTGGTAGAACGATCCTCCACATGCCACAATGATCTAGATATGAATGTCCTCTTAGAGCCCTTCAATGAATATGGAGATGAGGTATTTCCGATCCATCCCATGGTGCGGTCAAGCACACTAATAGTCTTTATATCTTTCGTATACCTCGTATAGTGTTTCGTTGTCCTCCTATGCGAAAGAATTGATCTTCTTCTTCGACATTTGTGTCTGGTGAAGTGGAAAGAATATCATCATTAATCGCTCCTCTAGCTGACTACATGTGTGAATGGAGTTCGGTGCTAGTATATAGATCCATTCTTGCACCCTATCCATGAGGGAGAACAGAAAGGCCAATCGCATGACCACTTCGTCATCCCTTAGACCTTCTTGATGCAGTCACAAAATATCTTGAATCTCGTGAGATGGAGGGTTGAGTTTTTCATTTGGGCTTTCTCGGAACGCAATTTGGTTCAACATCTGTAGGAATAATGGCTGAATCTAGAATCGGTTGTGATCGATGTTTAAGCATTGAATGCATGAAAAAAGCTGAGTGTGTGTAGGGGTTGTATATGCCTCAGAGGTGTACTCCTTTGGTACTACATTTTCGACGTTGTCTGCCGTTTGCCTTCTCTCTGTTACTTCCAGATTATCCTTTTGGCCCTCTCAATTTTTGGATCGAACGCTAAGAGTCTAGAGCTTTTAGGACTTCGGGTCATAAACCAAATACCTAGAAGTGATAAAACGATAACAAAGCAAAAAGGAGATGTTAGTAGCAAATTAAGAAACTACAAGAAAAAACATACAGACAAAAATATGACCTAGATTCGTAAGCTAAACTAATTAAATCACCATTAGTCCTCGACAAATGACGCTAAAAACTTGATATGTCGTCTAGGTGTGATCTAGTCTTAATAACTTTGTATAATTTATACCTAGACTAAAAATTCTACAATGATACAGACCATATAATATCAGGGTCGAAAAAATGAACTAAGTTGGATTTAAACTAATAACCTACAAAAACTAAGATTATGAACATGTGTAAGGTGGGTATATGCAGAATGTGAACAGATAAACTAAACCAAACTACTGTTATATAAAAATTGGGACGGTGCTTCAGGCTTGAGTATTTTTCTCACATAGTTAAAGATTTAAGAAATATCATTTTTATTCTTGTTGAAGAATTCAATCATCTCTCGTACACCTACCTACTCTTTTAGCATAAATTCTATGCTAATGTACAAATTATTCTTGTGTCTGCATAATGACCTACACACCAAACGTGATTAATGAACCTACCTACTCTAGTTGTGCAAATTCCTATGCAATCATCTAGACTACTGCACATAGATCTATAGGAAGAATGCATTACCGCATGATATCCTCACTCCTAGACCGATAAACCTACCTCTCCATATGATTATTCATTTCTATTTAATTCATTTAATGTAGCCTAATGTCATGTCTCCATTTGAACTATACCATGCAATAAAAAATTTGGGATCTATTCATGAATTTGAATGATTAAAACATGCATTAAACTGTGGAAGTAACAATAATTATTCTAATAATTGGTTTCATTAAATTCGCATGCATATAATACTCTAATATATAGCAAGGATCAAACCTATGAATCTACACCTTAAAACTAAATTACGATAATAAAACAATTGAAAAGAGAGTTGAGGATTATTCAGTCCATCTCTCGATTAGTTTATGTCACAACCTTGCCTTCAACTCATTTTTACAGGCCATTCAGTTCTCCGACGTATTCCGGGTACCTTCTTTGCTCTTATGCACGATCTTGGAGGTGTTCTCAACCTTTGATCCGCTCTAAAACTATTTATCATCCTTTTTGTTCTCTTCTATCCTTTTCCGTCATTTTACGTTGTTTTTTCCGTACTTTGGTTCAAAAACATCTCCCCTTTAATAGATAAGCTTTTTCACACTTAACAATTTAAATGTTGAATTTTTAATTGAAGCGACGAAACGATCGACCAAGTAGTTGGTTGTTCTACGCTACTCTCGTGTAAATAGGAGCCGACTTTGACCATTTCAGGCACATTGCTCGACCAAGCACGAGATCGCTTGGGTTGAGCAAATCCTTAAGAAACAAATGTTACGTTTAGATGGATGGACGATTGATCGAGTTTTCATCTTCTGCGGTCGAGTCTAGATGAATTTTATTGAATCGCAACAGATCGAATGACTGGTCGTTATACCTGATTGAATCCTCTAAAAATTTTGAAAAATCGACTTCCATATGCTTGACTGAACACTTCAAAATCTTGGACCGAGCGTTTTGGCTAAATCTTTCTATGATGCTTGTTTTCGTGGAGAAAGTTGTCATTATCTCCAAAGTATACTATTTTGTCCTTATTACATGCAACATCATAAATGACCCAAAAAATGTAAAAAGATCTAAAATAATTCAAAATGATATCAAAATATATGAGAAATTATATAACAAAACCGTTATGAACAGGTGGACACTCCTAATCTCGAGGTTGTTTATAATGTAAGTGTGAATACAATGAATGTTATTAAATGATAAACTGAAGGAGCAATTTAATGAGATTTCAATATATATAAAAAAATCAAAAGATGGATCGAGCTCTGGTCCAATAGGTTAAATTTGTTTTCTTTTTTTATCATTTTTTATTGTGGTCGGAGTTACATGGAGCATTGCGTTTCTTCAGACATTTCACACGCTCCATCTGCAAAAGCTTGAACTCGAATGAAGGATTTCATCCAAAGACTTGCACCTGAACTATTTATAAATAATCATAGGATAATTTGATAAATGACACAAAAAAATTCATTTCTTTCATCAATTCATGTGAAACCTTTGAGAAAAAAATATTAAAAAAGATAAATTTTTAAATATCTTGTGATCGTTGAATCCTTTAGATAGAATTGTGCACGAATGTCTAGATTAAAACACGTCTAAGTGTAGGTCTTGATCAACATTTCATCTGATATTTCATGTTAGTTTTTTTTTAATTTATCATTTTATTATTTGGTCATAATTTATAAATTTGAACTCATTAATTCTAACAATTTTTTCATGTCTACACTATATAATTCTAGGATAATATCAAATATATATGACAAACCGATAAAATCAAGAAAATTATTAACAACATAATGAAGGAATCCCATTTGACCTCATTCGGATTCCAAAATCTCCGAAACTCTATTGTGAATTATATCAAGATATGGAAAATCCAAAACGAAAGATCAAAGTTTATACCTGAATTCATGGTATACTTGATGCATGGGAATAAATCTTCTGGCTCTTCGTGCAAAACAGAAAACTTGATACTTATGGGATGTATCAAGAAACTGAGATTTTCTCTGAAAACGTAAGTGATATAATGAAAATCACTATGTCAGAACCAAATGAATCTCATTTATATATCCACGTGAACCATAAAACATAAACCGAAAGAAATCGGTTAATTTCGGTTCTCAATTGTATTGTTTAGTTTCGCCTATCATGAAATATAAACGATACTACCAAAGGTCTCTATGCATATAATCCTCCCCATTCAATTCAATACCAAAGTCCAATCATTAAATTTAAATCTGATCACAGTTAGTTTAGGCAAAATCGAATGACAACACTTATTCCAAAATTATTCACATATAGTAGTCCACTAAAATATAATATTAAACCAAATATCTTATAATCTCACATTTGGACCATATATGTGACCATAAAACCATGGAATAACCTTAAGAGCATTCATCAATTGTTGTCATCAAAACCGGTATTGACACCAATCTCGTCCATCAACCATATCAACGTAGAACCAAAGAGATTTAACCACAATATCAACATAGTTAGACCCACATTTGATTACTAACGCAATACAAAAGAATGACATAGATCTAAATGTGGATGCATAGCATGAAGATTGCACGTGAAATGATCGATACGTGTGTATCTCCAACTGGTCCTACCTTATCGAAATCAACTTAAACAGAATGATATAGAGTGAATACCTTAAGCTTAAAAATCACTAGTTCTGGAACATAATACTGAAACCGAATAAGTATACATCATCATAATCCAAGAAAAAACTGGAATACATACAATACTCCCACTAAACCGTAATATTGTCACAAAGGACAATACCCATACGAGCAATATGCTCCTTAAAGACTTTAGGTATAACACCCTTAATCAACGGATCTGCAATCATGGAGTTTATACCTATATGCTATATCGAGATTACACCACTCTATATCCTTTCACGAACAACAAGATACTTATATTCGATGTGTTTTGACTTCGAAGTACTCTTGATATTATTCGAGTATAATACCGCAGAATGATTATCACAATAAATCTTTAAGGGTCTATCCACACCAGCCATAATGTGCAACCTAGTGACAAGATTTCGCAACCATAAAGCCTAATTGGATGCCTCATAACATGCTACATATTCTGCCTCCATTGTGGACGATGTCGCGAGCTTTTTATTGGCACTACGCCATGAAAAAGCCACCAACGAGGAGAACTATATAACCTGAAGTGGATCACAAACTATCGAGGCACCCATCATAATCCGAATCTGAATAGCCAATGATCTCGAGCTAGTCAGATCGCCTATACACGAGCATATGATCTTTTGTTTTGTGAAGATATCGCATCACCCGTTTAGACGCTTTCCAATGATCAGTCTCGGGGTTACTTAAGTATCTTCCCAAAACTCCAACAATGTATGCCAAATCAGATCGTGTGCAAATCTATGCATACATTAGACTCCCTATAACTGAACCATAAGGAATCTTCCTCATTTCCTGAATCTCCAGTTTAGTCTACGAGCACTATCTAAGGTTGAATTTATCACCCTTAGAAATAAGGGTATCTATACCTTTAAATCCTTTCATGTCAAACCGCTCTAAAACCTTATCAACGTAACTCTTTTGTGATAAACTCAATAAACCCCAAGAGTGTTCTCGATGTATTTTTATACCCAATAAAAAAGAGGCATCACCAAGATCTTTCATCTCGAATTTCTCTGAAAGAAAACTCTTAGTTTCGCACATAAATCTTACATTGTTACTAGTAATAAGGATATCATCAACGTTAAGGATTAACAATATAAAGTTTCTCCCAATGATCTTATGGTATACACAATCATCTACATGATTCATTTCAAAACAATATGATATGATTACATGATTTAATTTGTGATACCATTGACGAGTTGCTTGCTTTAAACCATAAATGGATTTTCTTAAGTTGCAAACCATTTTCTTTGGATATCCGACCATAAAGTGTTCTGGTTGCACCACATAGATAGTATTTCCAATGTCACCATTGAGAAAGGTTGTCTTAACATCCATTTGATGCAGCTCTAAATCATAATGAGTTGTTAGTGCCATCAATATTCTCAAAGAGTCTTTCGATGGAACTGGAGAGAAAGTCTTTTTATAATATATGCCTTCCTTTTGAGTAAATCCTTTGACGAATAGACATGCTTTATACGTTTCCACATTGCCCTGCGAACCCTGTTTAGTTTTAAATATCCATTTACTACCAATGGGTTTCGCACCTTCATGCAAAGGCACAAGTTCCCAAACGCCATTGCCATCCATAGATTTAATCTCTTCCTTCATGGCATCAATCCACTTTTGAGAGTTAATTCTTTGAATGGTTTGACTGACGTTAACTGGATCATCTTCCGTCATCCCAATGACATCCTCATGTTCCTGAAGATATACTATATAGTAATTAAGAATAGCACATTTACTCTCTCGAGTGGATCTACGTGCCATAATTTCTTGATGTAGTTGTTCTTGAGTTTCATGAACGTGTCACTCATGGATTTAAGGAATAAAATTTGTTTGATTTTTAGCTCGAGCAACATAATCTAAATCATTGCCAGTTATATAGTCTGAATTAGAATCATATTTTTTGTGAATAAAAAATTTCATCCATATCCTCTCCAAAACAAAATTTGTCATTCTTTTTCCCAGGTTTAATATCCTGAAAGAACGTCACTACCCCCATCTCAAAGATCATCTTTTTCGTAGGATCATAAAACTTATACCCCTTAGATATTTTTGAGTATCCAACAGACTCACAGCTCATGGTTTTGGAATCCAATTTCTTTTCATCGGGTCGATAAGATCGAGCCTCGGCTGGACATCCCCAAATCTGAAAATGCCTCAAACTAGGACGTTTACCCATCCATAACTCATCAGGCATCTTAATTGTTGCTTTAGTTGGTACTTTGTTCAGGATATGAACCGATGTCTTTAATGCCTCACCCCACAGGGATTTTGGGAGAGTAGAGAACAATATCGTATTTCTCACCATTTCCTGAAGTGTACCCGATACTATGTATTGTGGAATGATTCCACACTCCTTGAGGTATTTGGCAAATGGCTCTGAACGTTGTTCACTAGATCCCTCATTTCTACCGTTCTATTCACTAGCACGATCAAAACGAATGGCCTTAACGCGTTTATTAAGTTGAAGTTCAACCTCAGCCTTAAACGCTTTGAAAACATCCAAAACCTCCGACTTCTCATAAATTAGATAAAGTTAACCATATCGAATGTAATCATCTATGAATGATACAAAGTAATGTTGACCATTCCAAGTAGCCATAGGAAATGGTCCACATATATCTGTATGTATCAATTCCAAAGTTTTCGAAGTTCGATATGTACCTTTACCTACTTTGTTTGTATGTTTCCCCTTGATACAATTGACACAATTGCAAAAATCCGAAAAATCAAGAGTTTCAATAATTTCATCTGATATTAAACATTCCATTATCGGTTTCGAGATATGGCCTAATCGTTTATGCCATAAAACAACAGAATTTCCATCCATCAATTTACACTTCACGTCTCGTGTACCAGCATGCAGGATTTCATTATATGAAGGGATGATATCTAGCATATAAAGATTATTCAAATAGATAAAGAATCGGTTCCAATCATAATCGAATGAAATGAGAGGGTAAACTTAAGATCTCTGAATGAATGAGAATATCGTAATTTGTCCTAAAAAAACCGAAAGTGAGTTCTGTGTAAAAGATGGTACTGTAAAAACATCCTCCAAATCCAAAAGTTAGTCAGTCTTTATCAAAAGTCTAAATTGCGTGATAGCTTCCACTTCTACCTTTTTACCGTCACCTACATAGATGTATCTTTAAACATCAATCGATTTTCGGTAATGGAGACAATCCTACATAGAAATATTTACGTGAGTTGTAGAACCTGAATCAACCCACCAAGTATTACTAGGCACTAAAGCTAGATTGACCTCAGAACAAACCAAAATCAAAGTCAAATCCTTATTTGCACAACAAGTATGATACTTCGTGCAACATTTCTTTATGTGACAAGTCTTGTGACAAAGAAACATTTTTGAACCTTATTATGTTTCTTTCGACACGAACTAATCCCGAATCAACGGTTTCATAACCTTTTTTATTTTCTCAATCATGCCTCTTGAGGTGGTGGCTACATAAGTCTTATGTCTTTTCGTGTCTCTATCTCTGTTCCTCCTGCACACAGAGAGAAATGAACTCACTAAGAGTCCACTTATCCTTCTGACAGTCATAACTCACCCTAAAACGAATGTATTGTAAAGGGAGAGAGATCAAAATGAAGCACACTAGGATGTCTTTCGACAAACAAAGTCCAAGTGCCTTTAACTTAGAGGCATAATTAGACATTTTCATAATATACTCCCGAATACTCTCGTTGCCTATATTCCTCATGGAGAATATTTCCGCTAAAAGTGTGATTGTTTCCGCTTTGTCATTTTTGGCAAAACATTTCTCCAAGGCATCGAGATATTCTTTAGCCAATGTCACCTCATCGAGCATAGAGCCCCTAAAAACCGGAGAAATGAATGCTTAATGATCATCAATGCACACACAATATAATTTTGTTAAACCATGAATGACCTTTGGTTTATCAAAGTTCACATGAATTATATTATATAACCTTTTCAACGTAATTAAAATAATTATTTTTCTCAAGATTCCCTACTTTGATAGGATGTTGAGAAATTTAATTAAATCGTATACATTGATCAAAGGATATATATCAATAAGCATCATAATTCAGTGAATAACCTTAATTCAATAGCTATGATTTAACCTTATAATTACACAATTCGTATGTGTAATTCATAGTAAAATTCACTGACTGAAATTATGATTTATATATATATATATATATATATATAACGTTCATGCCAATTCTAATCCAAATGAAATGTTCAAAGTAATTGGAATATAAATCCATCCTTATGCATATTAATTTTCGGGTTCCCAAATTTATCGAATCATTCCCACGGGATATAGAATAAAACCAAAAGCACTCCTAAATTACCGAATAGATTCATTGGTTCAACTGGCAGAGCTCGTTTGCAGTATTACAGTGGTCTGTGGTTCGATACATAACGTTGCAAAACTCTGAAACTCATTTTTTCTTTAAAATTTCTTAATTTAGCAATAATCAAACCCAAATCTGACATAAGCACAATAGATCGGTTCGGATACCACTTGAAAGAATTCGATTTAACCTGATTCGGATTTCAATCCTCGAAACTCTTTTGTGAATTATATCAAGATTTGGAAAAATCAAAACAAAAGATCAAAGTTTATACCTGAATTGATTGTATACTTGCTGCAATAGAATAGATCTTCTGGCTCTTCTTGCAAAACCGAAAACTTGATACTCATGAGATGTATCAAGAAACTGAGATTCTCTCTGAATTTTTGTAAACGTAATCATATATAAAAAAGAGGAGATTTTTCCTCCTCTCTCGTGCTGCCACGTCAGTAGAGAGAAGGAAAACTTCCTCATCCCCTATCTCTCTCCCTATCTCCCGTTTGATGGCCATTAAAGAAAGCTTCTCTTCAAATTCATTCTACATGAAACTTTGAAACTCTTCGATGAACTTGCTTTCTATTGCTTCACAGTCGATCCAAGACGAATCTAATAAAAGGATTTTTCGCTGCTCACGGAGAAGAGGAGGGTAGAATCATGGATTTTGCTATTTTTCAGGAAGAGGAGCAGCGATCGAATCCGACTGTGAAGCAATTCCAACACGATAGGTGATGGCTAGGGCGGCGAGGGGATGATGTATGGGTTATAAGAAGTAGGGGTATTTATGTAATTTCTCATAATATTAGGGTTTTCTACTTTTCTACTTCTTGTATCTACATATACGATTGTACTTGGTTTTGAGGAATCAATAAGACAAATCATACCAATTTACATGGTATCAGAGCCCTAAAGACCTACGTCAAATTTTTTTCAAACCGACCGAAACCCTAATCTCTTTTACCGGCGCCACCACACCTTTCCGCCGCTACCGGCCGCTTCCAGCCGCACCTTCCGCCGCCGCTCAAACCACCGTTGCACCTGTCGGCCACAGTCAGTCGCACTCAGCCCCAGCCGCTCGCCCCACGCTCGACGCTCGCGAACCATGTCACGCACGCCATCGAACGTCCTGCGATCGTCCAGCCGCTTGCTCGCTCGCTCAACGTCCTGGTTCCATTCCCTGTTCCGCTGATCATTCTCCAACGATCAGTGACCGTCTCTCGTTCAGCCGACCAACCGCTCGACGTACCTGTTTCAACCAGCCGTTCAACGTCTCTCGTTCAGCCGACCAGCCGTCCCTCGTCTCACCATGTCAAATTCATTCGCTGCCGATGTTACTCCGGCGTTCAACCCCAATGGTACGTTTCTCACGGTCAATATGTCGAATGTGACCAAGCTTACATCCTCTAACTAATTGATTTGGAGTATTCAAATCCGTGCTCTACTCGAAGGCCATCGTTTGGATTGTTTTATCCAATAGGATTCCGTCGTCCCCAATGCTACCCTCCTCGTTGAAGGCATTACCATTCCAAATCCGGCGTTTGCCCCATACAATAAGCAAGATCGGCTCTTGTTCTTGGCAATCCTTGGCGTGATCTCTCCTCCACTACAGCCGATGGTAGCTCGCGTCTCATCCGTGCGAGAGGCGTGGCTCCTCCTTGCTCAAACGTATGGCAAGGCATCAAGGGGGCATATCCTTCAACTCAAGGAACAACTCAAGCGAAGTTTGAAAGGATCTCAAACTATAGACGACTACATGAGGACTATCATCAACAAAGCGGATGAATTAACGCTTCTCGGCAAGCCACTTGATGCCGAGGATTTACTCCAATACATCCTCGATGGACTTCCGGAAGACTACAAGCCAATTGTTGATGCGGTGAATGCTCGAGACAGCCTCATTCCGATTGAGGAGCTTCGTGAAAAACTCCTTAGTCATGAAGCCAAACTCCTTCAATCCATGCCGCTGCAATTCACGCCGCCGGGCACGGCACTTGCCACCAACACTCGTCCCAGGCACTACACTCGGCAGCATGGCTCCTCCAATTGGCGAAGACAAGACAATCGGCAATCTTCAGGCTATCAAGGGCGCTGCCAATTGTGTGGAGTTCATGGTCACAGCGCTCGTCGATGCCCACAGCTGCCACCTTCTCACGGGAGTCAGCATCCTCCGTCCACTCCCTCGCCGCATTGGAGTTCTTTGCCGCGTCTGTGGCAGCCGCGGGCTCACAATACCACCGTCACGCCATATGCACCGGACCAATGGCTCCTTGACAGCGGAGCCTCTCACCATATCACGTCCGATCTACACAATTTGGCGCTCCATTCTCCGTACAAGGGTGGTGAAGAAGTGGTAATCGGTGATGGTCCTCGTTGCCCCATCACCATTTTCAGGTGAAGGATCTAAAAACGAGGGAGCGTCTACTTCACGGAAAATCTAGAGATGGTATCTATGAGTAGCCGATTCCAGTAGCTCCCAAACCATCTATTGTGGCTCTTCATAGTGTCAAGACCACTTTGTCCGAGTGGCACTCTCGCTTAGGTCATCCTTCGGTTTCAATTTTAAAGCATGTCGTTTCTAAGAACTCTTTACCATTGTCTAAGTCATGTTTGTCTTTGTTTTGCAACGCTTGTTCATCCAATAAAAGCCACAAATTACCGTTTTATGAATCCACTGTTACAACATCCCATCCTCTTGAAATCATCTTCTCCGATGTTTGGACATCTCCAATCATCTCGGTTG
>CM071866.1:41603387-41625843 GCA_036759665.1 Gynandropsis gynandra
CACTCGCTATACATGGCTATACCCTCTCAAACAAAAATCCCAAGTTCGGGAGATTTTCATCTCTTTTAAAACCCTTGTTGAAAACCAATTCCAAACCCTCATCCGTACTCTCTATACCGATAGTGGTGGAGAGTACATTGCACTAGCGTCTTTCCTCACCACACATGGCATTTCCCATCGTACCACCCCACCTCATACTCCCAAACACAATGGCATATCTGAACGTCGTCACCGTCATATTGTTGAAACCGGTCTATCCCTCCTATCCCACGCCTCACTTCCCACGTCCTTTTGGACGTATGCTTTTCCCACTGCGGTATATCTCATTAACCGCTTACCACCCCCATTCTCTCCTATGACAGCCCATACACTAAACTTCTAGGTACTTCCCCGAATTACCTTAAACTTCGGACGTTTGGCTGCCTTTGCTATCCATGGCTTCGGCCATACTCCACCCACAAACTCTCACCCCGCTCCAAACCGTGTGTGTTTCTAGGGTACTCCACCACTCAAAGTGCCTACCTATGTCTTGTTCCCACGCAATCTAGGGTTTATACCTCCCGTCATGTTGAGTTTCACGAAACAATCTTTCCCCACTCAAACTACTCCCACTTTTTCGGCTCAACTTCCTCGGTCGAAATTCCACCATCCAACCCATGGTCACCACCGATCTCTATTGTCCCTACGGGTCCTCGGCTGCCCTTAACACCGTCTTCTCCAGCTCCTCCTCCAACGGATCCTTCACCGGACATGCTCACATCGCGTGCGTCCCCGGACATGGTCTCTGTTGCAACTAGCTCACCTTTGGATGTTCCGGCTATTGTGGAGCATGATCTCGCTGTTGGTGGCAACATTCACCCATGCAAACAAGATCTAAAGCAAAGTTGTCCCAGGTTAATTGCCCGAGCGTGCACCAGGTTAATTGCCCGAGCGTGCACCATGCCCGAGCGTGTAACTCTTCAGCCCGAGTCGGGCAAAGCTACGGGGGTGTTTCAGCAACAATTACCCGAGCGGACACTCCTTCTCCACCCGAGCGGGCACACCTTGATTGCCCTTACTCCGCTGTTCTCTCTGTTCATTCTCCGCAACACTGAGGTAACCATATATGTTCTTGTCTATGTGGATGATCTTGTGGTCACAGGAAGCAATCCCATGGCTGTCCAATGCTTCACCACTGCCCTAGGTCGTCGTTTCTCCATCAAAGACTTGGGTGATCTCTCTTATTTTCTTGGAATTGAAGCCACACGGACTGCCTCGGGTTTGCGCCTCACTCAATGCAAATACATCAATGATATCCTTGACAAAGCAAAATTTTCAGATACCAAATCCGTTACAACACCGATGGCTCTGAACTTGCGTCTCTCCTTGACGGCGGGTGACAAATTAGACGATCCCACGGCCTATCGGACAATTGTGGGTAGTCTCCAATACCTCACGCTTACGCGACCGGACATCAGTTTTGTTGTCAACCGTCTATCCCAATACATGCAAGCACCGACAACGGAACATCTTCAAGCTCTCAAAAGGGTACTTCGGTATTTGGTTGGTACACGGGATCATGGCATCTTCTTCTCCACGGGTAATACCTCATCTCTCCATGCTTTCAGTGATGCAGATTGGACAGGGGATCGAGATGAATATATCTCTATCGGGGCATACATTGTCTACCTCGGTAGTCATCCAATTTCGTGGTCCTCGAGGAAGCAGAAGTTCACAGCCCGCTCATCCACAGAAGCAGAATATCTCTCTATAGTGGATACCGTCGTGAACTTCGCTAGATCACATCTCTCTTGACGGAACTTGGAGTGCCTATGCCTGAACCCCCGGTTATATACTGTGACAACATTGGTACCACATATCTAAGTGCAAATCCCGTCTTCCATTCTTGCATGAAGCATCTTGCCTTGGATTATCACTTTGTTCGGCAATAAGTCCAAGGCGGCCTCCTCCGAGTATCTCATGTTAGCTCGGCTGATCAGCTTGCGGATTTGCTCACAAAACCCCTATCTCGTCAACCGTTCGTGTCATTTTTTCACAAGATTGGAATCACCGATGGTGCTCCATCTTGAGGGGCATATAAGAAGTAGGGGTATTTATGTAATTTCTCATAATATTAGGGTTTTCTACTTTTCTACTTCTTGTATTTACATATACGATTGTACTTGGTTTTGAGGATTCAATAAGACAAATCATACCAATTTACATCGGTATGGGGAGCACTCATGGATTTTCCCCGTCTGTGTTACTTCACAGTCTTCTACCCCGAACGAAAGGATTCTTCGTCGCTGCTCATGGAGAAGAGGCGGATTGAAGCATGGATTTGGAGTTCAATACATCATCTCGTGTCGCCCTTGTCACCGCTACATCGTCTCATCTCCTTGGTCGTTTTTTCATCATCGAAATGTCTCAACCTCCCTCGAATAGCTCATCGACCCCTCTCTCAAATCTTAAACTGTTGCATTTTGTTCGCTTCTATAGCCTTCCTTCACATAGTCGTTGTGGCTTCCCATTACTGATTTAGGTTTTTGTTTTAATTAGTGGAAGATGTGATTTAGGTTAAATCCAATGGAGGAAGCGACTCGAGGGATATAGCAAAACCCAGTTCAAATTCGTTGCTAATGGAGGAAAACTCGAAGAATGGAGAAAATCATTATTCAAATTATTTCGGGGATTATGTATCAGCACGGGGCGCACTCATGGATTTGACCCGTCTATGTTGCTTCACAGTCTTCTGCACCGAATGAAAGGATTCTTCATCGCTGCTCATGGAGAAGAGGCGGATTGAAGCATGGATTTGGAGTGCGAAACATCATCCCGTGCCGCCCTTGTCATCGCTACATCATCTTATCTCCTTAGTCGTTTTTGTCATCATCGAAATGTCTCAACCTCCCTCCGATTCGCTCATCGACCCCTCCCTCGAATCTTATAATGTTATGATTAACCTACCCAGATGATGTATCGCACTCATGGGTCTTGGCCGGAACGGGGATAAACGAAGAGAATGAGAAGCATAGGCGGCGATGGAGATGCTGGAGGTGGTGGTACCCGCACGATTAAGGTAGTCAACAGAGGATGAGAGAACGCATCCAGGACACTCTCTCTGCTCATCGTAACAAGCTCAATGCGCTTTTGTCCAGGTTTTGCTTCTCTTTCATGATTATTATGACCATAATTGATTGTTTTCTAGACTTCTCATTTCCACTCTCCTATTTCTGCACTTCCCTTTCTATTTCCTTCTACTACAGTTTGCATATCTTGAGGAAAACAGCGGCATAAGCGGGCCTGTAATACCTCTTGAGAGAAAACATGTATCTCTTCCTCGGTATGTTGCATTTTTATACATCCGTGTAAAGTATGTTAAATAACATCGTTCTTTTGTTTTGGGGTTTGATGTCGCATGCAAATGCCTAAAACATCACAAAGAAACTTTTATTTGTTTTCTTCTAATGGGTTATTTTGACCGCCTCATATTCTCCGCAGGTCTACAGTTCACTCCATCTTAGTCCACTCCAATGCTCAATCCAAGTTCACGGCATCTAAGAGTCGTCGTGTTTCTGAAGAGGCTTCCAGAAATGTAGTATTTCATGGACATCCATACACTTCCACTAATTCAAGTAAATCTTTAGGACCCCCACCAAGAGTACCATCAGGTGAAGGTCGTTCAATTATTTATACTACAACCTTCTAATTCAGAAACTGTTCTTACTATCCGTATAATCTGATTGAGACATTTTGCATGTTCTCTCAACTTTGAAATAATTATGGCGTCTTTCGTCCCCTTAGCAAGATTTCTCTAAAATATTGTCCCCTTATCTTCTTTTATGCATTTTGCAGGTAGACCGGGTTGTGTTGTGGAATCATCCGTACCTTTTGAGAATGGCAGAAGCCTCAAAGAGGCCCATTAAACGATGACGTATTACAGAAATGCATTCCTCCCTCCTCAGGTGGTTTCTCCTCACTATTTTTTGGTTCTGTTACTCCTTATCGTCATGTCTAATGGTTGTTTTGTTTTTGCATCGATGGAAAAATACCTCGAGAGAACAATTTCGATGATCTGGGCAACCATTAGCGTTGGAGACAGTTAAATTGCTTCAAAGATACTATGATGAAGCAGCAAAACGGGGCTAAAGAAACCGCATAAGCCGTATACGGTGAATCAAATACAACGCGAAGGTCAATTTATGCTTCAATTCATTTGCAACCAAAGGTACCAGCAAGATTTTTTGCTACGCTCAAGGTATACTTCTTTGGCTCTTTTAGCAATATTTTTTTCCTTTTTTACTACCAATCTTGGATTATTTTCTGTCAATTTTAGATGCCCAACAGTTGTTAATTATTTGATGCTCTCTAACTTGCACTTTAGTTTCTTAAATTTTCGGCAGTGGTAAGACCATTGAGCTTGATGATGTTACATTTCACCAATGCATTAATCTGACAAGATCTAACTCAGAGATGACTGTTAGTTTTGTACCACAAGATGGTGAATCTGAGCTACTGAAGTATGTTTGAGATAGTCATTTGATGTGCTTCATTCTAATTCATACTCTCACATGGGTTAATTGAGTTTACAATCAATTTTAAGAATATCCAGTTTGTATATTCTAATTTACCCATTTATGTACCCATCTTGGTGGAGATAAGGTCTATAACAACCATCTCTCAAAAGACTACGGTTCGACAAGCAGCTCGCCATGACATATGACATATGGTTACCGAGGCACATGATTACCAACTTCGCTTCTCATGCATCCACTTCAGCATTTAAAAAAAGAAAAATTTAAAACTGAAAATGACTCTTCTTCTCTCTTCCCAGTTTCTCACTGACTCTCCATCTTCCTTTCTGAATACATGATTTAAGAGAAGACTATTTGGAGTTAAATGGAACTCCAACCATCGTTTTTTATCTGAAGTATTGTTTGGTTAGAGAATGAGAAACCTGCCGAAATAAATGTTCGCATTTCTATCATAACTTTTTCAAGTTGTATATATATGTATATTATTTGATAATATTAAATATTTTAAATAATATTAAAATATATGTTTATCGAAAAATTGAAATGATTTAAAGATTATATGTAATTGTTTCTAGAAAAAGCAATGTTCATTTTATTACCCCTATTCATACAAAATAAAATTATAAAATTACATTTTTTTTCTATAGTTTTAGTCACAACAAAAACAGTAGTCAAATTGATAATAAATTTTAAAATTATTTTTTATTATTAAATTGATATTTTTGTATGAAATAAATATTATTTTTCAAAATTTATATAAGTTTCTGTTATTATATCAATATAATATGTTACTTAGACATATATGATATCATGAATTTTTAACCTATAAATATAAATATATATAAATATATATAAAAAACAAATTGACATCTTATTTAGATATATATTTTGGATTAATGTTTTAATTAAAGAAAAATATATTAAATAATATAAGTTTTAATTGGGTTTTAAGTTCAAGTGAATATAATTAATTTTTTATAGTTATAATCTGATAGGTGAAATTGAACGTTGAAAAACCACGATAAAATCTTATAAATAGATTTAAAAATATACCGAGAAAAATAATTGGTGGAGCGAGAAAGAAGAAATTGTATTCCAAAGTAATGTCAGAAAACATATATGAAATTCACTTCTATAAATTAAATTTTCACATATCTCTTCTTATCATATTGTTATCTTATTTCCATGTTAGTTATGTATTTAACTCCATTGAATTTTTATTTTCACATGACGTTTATTTTGAAATAAAAATGTTTAGAATTAATTTTTTTGTACATTATGTTTGTATACAATATAAAATCTTGATAAGGACTTTCTTGTTGTATAATATAAACTTAACAAACCTTTTTCTCAAGAACGAAGACAGTTTCTGTCACTTCCTAGGACCATGAATATATATACTTCATGTTCTGTAACAAAAATATCAAGTCCATGTACACAAGAGCAATATTACTGTAAAAGCATGCTAAAAGTTGTTGAATAGCCAAGTCATGTAGGTATCCTAATGCATAATAATTAGTCTTTTGTTTTATCATGATTCATGTATAATGTTATATATTTTTTTCTTATTAGGGTTTAAATGATATCAAAAGCTTTTTATAATGTAAGGTAACATTTATACTATTTTGAACCTCATAATCATATCTTTTGGCAAAAGAACTCGATTGGTCTAATAAGTTGAAATTTTTGTTCTAATCAATTGAATTTTGGTTTGAAAAGAATGTTCTTACTTTTCTCTAATGGATAAAGTTTTTTATATGAATTATATTTTTGTGTTTCCTTGATAAAGTTTAATATGGTGTTATCTATTTTAATTGTAAGAATGCCAATGTTTAGAAAATAAATTGACCCCATATTATTCGTTTGATGTATTTGGATAAGTTTCTAATCTTTTCATGTAGGATACTTCTTGAAAATGTATGCTCTTTTATTTTTGCTATAATAAATTCATAAGTTCAATGATTAATACTTGTATTCTTGAATACAATCATTTAAATTGCTCCTATTGATAATGTTTCTTTCAACGTTTTGCTTTTGGTGCTATAGGAATGACAACATTCATCACTACAACACTATCTCCTACATCCATATGATTTCATTACAATTTCTTTGTCAATGATATTTCAAAACGTGATGTTACTGATTAGTGATCTTATACAAGTACAGAATTTAAAATGCAAAAATTACTTTACAGCTTTTTTAGCTAGATTTCCTGAAATTCCCTGAATATACTTTTATTGGTCGGTATATATTTCACGTTGATCTTGATAGAAAATTTAAAAGTTCTTCCAACTGTCCTACAACAGTTACCCACCAATATCAAACCGAAGTACTCAACTAAAATGGTTGTGGATGATGCTGCCTTGAGAAAGAAACAAGGCAAGGGTAAATAAGGAGAAATTGATTTTGGGATTGTAAAATTAGAAGAGACACCCAAAGAGAAGCGTCTGGATACACTCGATATTTTTGCAGGTAGTGGTGGCCTTTCTGAGGGTCTGGAGCAGGGGGTATGTATAGTCATGTCTCATTCCATCATGATTTGAATGTTTATCATACAAAAAGCTTGGGCAAGTTAGCGATCTACTGGTCTATAGCAAGGGCTCATTTGTATTTTGAAAGTAGAACGAAAGTCGGACCAACACTGCTTATGAGATATGCTTATCTGGAACAACCGCAACGCTACATTTTAGCTCTTCAATTATGTATCATTTAAGTCGAAATAGCTTATGTTATATTAGGAGGATAGTAAGATATGAAAATTAGGACAATCTTATATTCTTTTTTGCAATTCATTGGATTATGTATACTAAACGAATAATTTCATATTATAAACCATTTACAAGGAATGCAGGAAAACAGAAAGAAAAGCGCGAAAATAGCCTCCGGGGAGTCAAGAAGAGTTAGACAGTTACCAACATTGAAGGAGAACATGGCGAGAGTGATGTTTTATTGTTGAAAAAATTATCATAGCATTGCAGCAACAGTTATGGTAGCAATAATATTTTTCCATGTTCCTTCTTTGCTGGTGGCATTAGTTCACCCTCTGTTGTTGTTTTTGTTGTTACTCTGTAAATTATAAGTTGGTTGATGGATAGAAAATATTCTAGTTTTAGTCAACATAACATTGGTGAATTTTTTTAAGTTTTTTTTTTCAAAAATGTCTCCTTTGTATAGATTACTTGCTTTTTATAACTAAGGTTTTTTCATCTATTTATTTATTTATTTTTATCTCTAAATTGTAACTAGCTTCTAAATATCGGATTGATTCAATAAATTTAAAAGTAAAATAAATAAAAATCACTATTTATTTTTTTAGTTAGTGTGTAACTATTTATAATTTTATTTGTGATATTTATAATTTTTTGTGATATTAAACAAGGATCGTTTGAGTATATGAAATATAAGTCAATATCCAAAATGTTAACTCCTCATATAATTAGAACGATTCATTTTATAACATTTTCTCTGTATTGTTCATTTTTTGGGTATCATCATTATGCTTCAAAAATATTTTACTCCCCTATTTAAATGGAAACTAACTGAGTTTGAAATATTACCTTTTGGATTATTATTTTTTGTGTATTATAATTATACTTTAAAAATATTTGAGTTTGAATCTCAATTCGAATAAAAAATGATCGGTACACCGAATGTTTTTTACTTTATTAGAAATTTGGTGTGCGATTTTATATAAAGAAGATCAATCAAATATGTAATGTTGAGGGTAGACCAAATCTTGATAATATGAATATTCTGGTGTTTTTATATATTGAATAGTCTATAAAAGAAAAAATATATTATGAAGTAAAAAAATAATAATAGAGCATACTATATTATATATAAGATATTTTTAATTTTAGAATATAATATAGAGATTATACATGAAACGATAGTTTGACAAAAAAGATATTTTACGAAATATAAAAATATTCGAGGAGGAGTTTTCACGCTTGTGCTTCAATCCAATTCTTTTTCGGTTTTAGGTATCATTATAAAAAAAATTGCAATATTAATTTACATTACAACTTATAAATCTATTGTTCAAATTTGTACATTGAAAATTTTATTTCGTGTGTTTGTATTGCCCCGTATGCATATACAAAGCTAATGATAATGTTCAAATTAATGAATTATATACAAAATATAAGATAAATATATTTTAGTTATCACAAATCCGCGCATAGCGTGGGTATCATCTAGTTGATATAATCAAAATCACTAGGCCAAAAATCAAATGAATCTCATTTATATATGCACGTGAATCATGGACCATAAACCGAAAGATAACCGGTTAATTCCGGTTCTCAATTGTATCGTTTAATTTCGCTACCATGAAATATAAACGATACTACCAAAGGTCTCTATACATATAATCTTTCACATTCAATTCAATACCAATGTCCAATCAATTAAATTTAAATCCGATCACATTTAATTTGGACTAGACGAATGATAACACTTATTCCAAAATTATTCACATATATTGGTCCACTAAAATATAAGATTGAACTAAATATCTTATACATAAACCCTATAAAATCAAGTGAACTTATTTCTAGTGTTGTGATTGGCTTTTCCTGTGGGTTGGATTACATACCACTCGTGTCCTTTAAGAACAAGTATTAGAGATTCACTCTTTAATTGTACGTTTAGTTCATAAACTCAAATGTTTTATTAATTTTAGGTTATTTTTGTATAGCCCTTGCTAATTGCATGAGAGGGTTCCTTCCCCACGTGGTATATAGATAACGCAATTTTTATATTTAGATTTCTCCTCCTATGTTCCTTGTCTATTTCTTTTGGTCAACGAAATCAAAGTGATTGTTCAACTAGATTATTGTTGAGAATATTTCATTCTCAACAAGATTATTGTTGAGAATGAAATAGAAGTCTTTGGGTCGTTCTCAACTGGTATAAGTCTTGTAGGGTTGATTTCATTTGCGGAAGCGTGTTTTTATCAACCCGAATTTAGATCTAGTCATGTACGGATTAGTTTTACAGATTTCAACGGCGAACAAATATTGAAACGGTTTCAGTGATACCTGTTGCGTTGAAACGGATGATCGGATGTGTCCACGCCGAGATTGGGATTGCTTTGATGCGGGATTCGGAAGAACGAAAAACTGTTTTTCGTTCTTCAGGTTTTTCTTTTACTAGCGGCTAGGGTTTACGTCTTAGAATAGTATCTTTACGAAACCTCGTAATGCGTTTATTTATAATTATTAACTCTTTAATAATTACGTCTTAAACCCACAACTATTGAATATTACATATTAGGCATAGGACTTTCAATCTCCCACTTGCCTTTACGTAATATTTCAAATAGTCGAAATACATGTATCCCCATACACATATTTGCCTGTACATCTTATGTACTAACCCAAAAAGAAAAACAAATACAATTATATTCTTCGGTGCTAGCGGATGAATATAACTGTATCCCACATCGATTGTCTAACAATCATAAGCAAATACCGAGACACTCGTATGCGTGTAACCTCGTAGGTTCATCACTAAACTGGTAGTCAATTAGTCTCACTAATTAACTAATCGAGGTTGGCGTCTAGCAACACTCCTCAACGACCAGATAGTGTGAAGTAACATCCTTACTCTGTAGAACCATGGTAGAAGGATAATATTATTATTTCCCTCCGTCTTTACAGCTCCGGATAATCCTAGGACATGGTCTGACTGTCAAGTCCTAATAGATTATCAACTATGTTTCATGTCTAACATAACTGACTGGTGAATGATCGCAAGAAACTCCTTTCTTCTCTCATTCAAATGCCCTGGCCAAGGTCTTTTCAGTCATTATGTTGCTGACAACATAGAGCTCCAACTCTTTACCTAGAGTTGATGGATTCCATCTTGATCAATCACTAACTGCACAAGCATCTAATCATTTCCAATATCCTTTCAACTTACATCCCAAGGCATAAGGTGTCCAGTATCAAAGAATGGTAGATAACTTGTCAGTTACCATGTTGATCTCAGGTCTAAGGAAATTATAATATTCCAATCCTTCGAGAGAAATTCCTATTGATAGTTCAATGGTAATGTAACCATTAGGGATTCTCCCTTTGGGTCTGTTCAATGATCACATCTCTATGTGCATCATGCATACATGTGATTTAGTAAAAGAGATCTACTAATTTCTATCAAATAGAAACCATCACATCCATGTTGATCTATCCAGATTACTAACGTCCAATTAGTTATCCTATGATCAAGAACGATTTAGATTAAGTTTTACCAAAACTTGACTCTCTTTATCATGATCTCTATCATGATGACAAGTTTCTAAACTTAATCATGGACTCTATCATACTAGCTATGAAAAAAGATACACATATATATTTATAATTATCATTAAATGATAAAACAATGCCATTTTATATATTTATAAGTGTTAAAAATACAAGACATAAAATAGCTCTTAAATAGTTACAACAGTTGTACTATTCCTAGAACTAATTCCAGCATGCCATGTCTTTCAATCCAATCTTCAACTTGTGCTTGTCAAACTCATTTGAACCAAGCGCCTTTGTGAGCGGATCTGCTGCATTCTCTTTTCCTTCTACCTTCTGGATTTGAACGTCCCCACGCTCAACGATTTCCCTTATCAGATGGAACTTCCGCAGAACATGCTTTGATCTTTTATGAGATCTTGGTTCCTTCGCCTGGGCTATTGCCCCGGTATTATCACATAATAAAGGAACTGGTTCCTTTATTGAAGGTACCACACCAAGTTCAGTTATGAACTTTCTCATCCAGACCGCTTCCTTAGCAGCTTCGCAAACCGCTATGTATTCTGCTTCAGTAACCGAATCAGCTACAGTAGCTTGCTTGGAACTTTTCCAACACACTGCACCCCCATTGAGACAAAAGACATACCCCGATGTCGATCTGCTATCATCTTTATCAGACATAAAGCTGGCATCCGTGAACCCTTCTAACTCTAAGTTAGAATCTCCATAAACGAGGAATTGGTCTCTAGTCCTTCTCAAGTACTTGAGAATGGTTTTCACCAATTTCCAATGTTCCTCACCGGGATCTGCCTGATACCGACTCGCTACACTTAGCGCGAAGGCTACATCAGGCCTCGTACATGTCATGGAATACATGATGGCTCCCACTGCGCTAGCATATGGGATCCTACTCATGCGTTCTCTCTCTTCTTGTGTCTGAGGACAATCCTCTTTGGAGAGAGTAATTCCAGTGCCTATCGGTAGATAGCCTCTCTTGGAATTTTCCATGTTATACCTCTTCATGATGGTATCAATGTACTGGGACTGTGATAGTCCAAGCAACCTCCTTGATCTATCTCTATAGATCTTTATTCCCAGAATATAGGTTGCTTCTCCCAGATCTTTCATGGAGAATTGTTCGGATAACCAGAACTTCGGCTCTTGCAACGCCGGAATGTCATTCCCTATGAGCAATATGTCATCCACATAAAGCACAAGGAAGACAACCGCGCTCCCACTAAACTTCTTGTACACACAAGGCTCTTCTTCGCATCTAACAAAGTTGAACTCTTCAACTGCCTTGTTAAAGCGAATGTTCCAGGTTCGAGAAGCTTGCTTGAGTCCATAAATGGACCTCTGAAGCTTGCATACCATATGACTTTGAGTTGGCGACGTGAAACCCTCAGGTTGAGTCATGAAGACTTCTTCCTGGAGCTCTCCGTTAAGGAAAGCTGTTTTCACGTCCATCTGCCAAATCTCATAGTCATGGAATGCCGCTATCGCAAGCAGAATCCGAATAGATTTGAGCATTGCCACAGGGGAGAACGTTTCTTCATAGTCAATCCCTTCTCGTTGACTATACCCCTTGGCAACTAGACGAGCTTTATAGGTCTCTACCTGCCCGTCCGCTCCAATCTTCCTTTTGTAAACCCATTTACAACCTATCGGTCTGGAAGCCTGTGAAGAATCAACCAAAGTCCATACTTTGTTGATCTTCATAGATTCCATCTCGGATTCCATGGCTTTCCACCATTTCTCAGAATCAGGGCCTTGTATAGCCTCTTGGAAAGTCAAAGGGTCGTCATCTATATGACCGACCACATCCTCTTGCACCATCAGATTAAGTCTGTCAGGTGCACGTCGAGAACGTGTTGACCTTCTCAAGGAAGCCTGTGTAGCAGGTTCAACCTGCGCTGGGATATCTTGTTGGGCTTGTTCCTGAACAGGTTCCTGAACAGGTTCCTGAACTTGTTCCTGAACGGGCACTGTCACTTCAACATTTGAAGATGAAGCGCCGGAGCCTAACACTATATCACTCAGCCAAGAACGCTCATTTGACATCTCATGTCCATGAGCTTGTGTTGGCTCATCGGGTTCTTGAATCTCGTCAAGAACTACTTCCCCACCATGAATTCCTTCATCAAGGAATTCCCTTTCAAGAAAGGTTGCCGTTCTGGCCACAAACACTTTGTGTTCAGACGGGTGGTAGAAATAATATCCCATAGTTTCCTTGGGATAACCTATGAACCTACATCTGTCAGACCTAGCATCAAGCTTGTCTGGCTGAAGTCTCTTAACGAAGGCCGGACACCCCCAAACCTTGATGTGCCTCAGGTTTGGCTTACGTCCTTTCCATATCTCATATGGTGTCTTCGAGACTGCTTTGGTGGGAACTTTGTTTAGCAGATAGGCAGCTGTTTCTAAAGCATAGCCCCATAAGTTCATTGGAAGATCAGTGAACCCCATCATGGATCTCACCATATCTAATAAGGTTCGATTTCTCCGTTCGGATACACCATTATGTTGTGGTGTTCCGGGAGAAGTCCACTGAGACAAAATCCCATTTTGCCTTAGATAATCGACAAATTCATGACTAAGATATTCACCGCCCCGGTCAGATCTCAACACCTTGATACTCTTTCCGGTTTGTTTCTCCACTTCACTGCGGAATCTCTTGAACATTTCAAAAGATTCGGATTTGTGTTTCATCAAGAACACAAATCCATATCTCGACATATCATCAGTGAATGTGATGAAGTACGAATATCCACCCCTGGCTTGAACTCTCATAGGTCCACACACATCAGTATGTATCAGCCCTAGGAGTTCTGTAGCTCTTTCCCCGGTTCCACTAAACGGAGATTTGGTCATCTTACCAGTGAGACAGGACTCACAAGTTGCATAAGATTCATAATCGAAATGGCCTAAAAGACCATCTTTATGCAACCTGTTTATCCTCTTCTCACCGATATGACCAAGTCTACAATGCCAAAGATACGTCTGTCTTTGACGATCATCTACTTTTCTCTTAAGGCCCGAAACATGCATGTTAATTTCTTCTACATTAACATCAGGTAAGATATACAGCCCTTGTTGTAAATAACCATTCACACAAAATTCATCACCATGATAAATAGAGCAAATGTTATTACTAAAAACTGTTCGAAATCCACGTCTATCAAGCATAGAAATAGAAATTATGTTCGAAACAAACTTAGGAACATAATAACAGTCGTCTAACAACAAGGTCTTGCCCGTAGGCATTACAAGGGAAATTGATCCTACGGCTAGAGCAGCAACACTTGCGCCATTTCCAACCTTCAGACTGAACTCTCCCTTCCTGAACCTCCTACTGATCCTCAGCCCCTGCAACATATTGCAGATGTTAAAACTGCTACCGGTATCCAATACCCATCTAGACGAATCAATAGTAGTTAAGGAAATCATGAAAACATTTTCCATGAGAATCTTACCTGGCTTCTTGCCCTTCAGAGACTGCAGGTATTCTTTGCAGTTCCTCTTCCAATGCCCCTTCTTCTTACAGAAGAAGCACTCAGCATCAGCTTGGTCAGATTTGCCCCTTTTTGCCTTAGGTATGGTCACACCACCCTTGGGCCCAAGGAGCTTCTTCTTGGGCTTTTTGTTGCCCTTGCCCTTCTTGAAAGAAGAGCCGACCATCATCACGGCACTATGTCCCTTAGACGTCTCAGACACTGACTGACTCTCATAGTCAATCAGTTGGTTCAGCATCTCATGCAGATCCATGTCCATCTTGTTCATGTTAAAGTTAACAATGAACGGAGAGAACGTCTCAGGCAATGACTGCAAGATCAGATCTTGAGATAACTCTTTGCCTAGTGTGCACCCCAGCTTCACAAGCTGTTCAATAAGACTGATCATCTTACGAACATGGGGCCCCACCGGAGAGTTCACAGACAATCTTGACTTGAATAGTGCCTTCGACAACTGATATCTTGCCGTTCGGCTCTGCGCACCATACATCTTCTTAAGATGCTCAATGATAGCAGCAGGCTCCATATCCTCATGCTGGCGCTGGAGTTCTGAACTCATTGAGGCTAGGATGATACACTTGGCAGTGTCAAGGCGATCCCTTTGCTCTGCCCAAGCAATCATGCCATCCACATCGTTATCAGCAGGTTCCTTGATAGGATTCTCGATCGAATCGAGTATCTTCTCCTGCTTGAGGACGATCTTAAGGTTGCGGTACCAATCATCGAAATTTTCCCCAACAAGCTTGTGGACATCGAGAATGGCACGTAGGGAAATTGAAGACATTCTTCGGTGGCTCTATATCACATAGTCACCTGGTAGTCAGGTCGTTCCTATTGCTATAGTTGAGTTCATCCTTCAGCTCATGGTTAGATATTAATTAAGTTTATGTCCCCCGGGTAGTCCAGGCGCTTACAAAAACTAATTGATCCCTCCCACTAGACATCTGATGTTGTAGATGTATGAATCGAATTATTGAACTACATACCTTCTGGTAGTCAGACTGTACCATGTAAACAAGAACCTATTCAAAACATCTACGATGAAGGTAAAGCCTAACGATAAACAATTTATCGTTTTAGAACTCAATTATTGATTAAAATTCATAATTTTAATATAACTCTATATCACATAGTCACCTGGTAGTCAGGTCGTTCCTATCGATATAAACGAGTTTTATCCTTTAGCCCATGGTCGGATATCAATTAAGTGTATGTCCCTCGGGTAGTCTAGGCGTTTACAAAAACTAATTGATTCCTCCCAGTCGACATCTGATGTCATAGACGTACGAATCATATTCTCGAACTACATGCCTCCTGGTAGTCAGGTCGTACCATGTAAACGAGAATTTATTCAAAAACGTCTACGGTGAAGGAAAAACTTAACGATAACCAATTTATCGTTTAATAAATCAATTATTAATACTTTAAAATTAAAATTCATCTAATTTTAATCTTAAATTTTTTTTTATTTTTTTTATATACTAGGGTTAGGGTTAGGGTAACCCTAACCCTAGCCGCCGCCCCTATAATGCCGCCGCCCCTGAGCGCCAATTTATCGCCGGACGCTCGCCGGACTCCCAGACCGCCGCACGAAACGCAGTTAATCGCCGGCCAAGGCATCGACGTGGTGACGGTTCGAGTAGGGTTTCAGAAACCCTTTTCGCGACCACTCGCTCTCTCTCTCCCTTCGACGCACGAAATCCGCCGCCAGGGTCGCCGCTCCGCCTGCTCGCCGACACTCGCCCTGCTGAGTCGACTCGCGCCCGGCCGACCGTTCGCCCGTGGAACGCCGTGCGACGCCGCCCTACGCTGAAGACTGTCGAGCTGCACATGCGATTTCTCCCTTCGCTCCCACTGGCCGCGCGCCGTCCCTCCGCCTACACCAGCGACGCTCGCAAGGGCGGCTAGGGTTTCGGCCGCCGCCTAAGGGTTCCTCCTTCACGTGATTGGGTTTTCCATTCTTGTGATTTTTACATTTTTCGATCCAATTTTTCACAAAAATTTCGAAAAACTAATCCTAAACATGCAACCAGAAACGCTCTGATACCACTGTAGGGTTGATTTCATTTGCGGAAGCGTGTTTTTATCAACCCGAATTTAGATCTAGTCATGTTCGGATTAGTTTTACAGATTTCAACGGCGAACAAATATTGAAACGGTTTCAGTGATACCTGTTGCGTTGAAACGGATGATCGGATGTGAGACTTGATGATGCAAGTCCTCTACTCGTATCCACGCCGAGATCGGGATTGCTTTGTTGCGGGACTCGGAAGAACGAAAAACTGTTTTTCGTTCTTCAGGTTTTTCTTTTACTAGCGGCTAGGATTTACGTCTTAGAATAGTATCTTTACGAAACCTCGTAATGCGTTTATTTATAATTATTAACTCTTTAATAATTACGTCTTAAACCCACAACTATTGAATATTACATCTTAGGCATAGGACTTTCAAGTCTTTGGTCGAATATTTCATTCTCAACTAGATTATTGTTTTAAATTTTAAAATTTCTAATAGAAGTGATTGTTTCCAACTATAATAAAAATTCTAATACAAGTGATTTTTTTCATGTTTTATATTTTTAAATAAAATTTTTGAAAATTCAGAAATATGTTTTGTGTTTATTTTTAATGTATGCATTTTCTAAATTATAATTCGAGTTCCCGTGAGAAAAACATTTTTTTTTCAAATGATCATTTTTAATATATTTTTGGTTTACACAAAAGCTAAAAAACATTTTTCGTTGTAAAAATGTAATAAGATATATGAATGTATTAAAAGTGTTAGAATTTTATGTCACTACATATATAAATTATCCTATTATTTCATAACATTCGAATTATGATAATTATTATTAAATCAATCAATTAATATATATATATATATCATATTTATATATAATAATGAATGATTGATTTAAAATAATAATTATAATACTTAGAATGATTATAAAATACAAAATAGTATGATATTTTTATTAAAAAATACTTTTATAATTTTTTCTTTTTAGACAATTTTTTAAATATTTTTAATTCTTATCAAGAACCTTCTAGTGATAAAATCACTTTTATAGAGAAGAAGGAAATGATTGAAGAAGTGGTTGAAAAGAAGCAAAAGGTGAAGGAGATATGGAAAAATTGGAGATGTTGACACAATTTTTGAAAATGTTTTTTATTTTTTATTTTTTAGAAAAAAATTTATACTATATAACCTATTGAAATTTCACATCTTCATCCCATTCAAAACAAAAACAAAAATAAAAATAAATAGAGTTGTCATTTTTTAAGGTTATTCTTTTGTTTTTTTGAGAGATTTTTCTCCTTTTTATAGGAAAAAATATTGTTGTTTTCTTCTTATATTTTGATAAAATTATTGTAATTCATTAAAAGTCAATAAAATCATTCTATTGTTTGTCCGTGAACGTATGTATTTTACAGAAAAAGTTCAACGGAAATGTCAACAAGGTATGAGATACAAAAGGTCAACGAAAATAATTTCTCAATTTAGAAAACAAAAAAATGAGGGTTAAATTGATGAAAAAGTGTTGTTTGACAACTATTGGAAAAAGATCGATCGGGATGTACGATGAGGAATTGAACAAAATAAATGAAATTGCCATCGAAAATTTATATGTCGGTTTTGTCGATGACATCCTCAATAGTGTAAAAGAGTTGGAGACTCCAAAAGAGATTTAGAAATATCTCTCAAAGTTGTATGAGACAAAGTCTTTCTATAATAAGATCTCTTTAAAGAGAAGATTGTACACTTCCTAGTTATCGAAATTTGTCTATGATAGAGCATACAAGTATGCTTATCACAACATTTTTAAAACTCTCCAAAATGGATTAAAAAATAGATGTAAAATCGCATGTTGAGATCTTGCTACAAAGTTTATTAGATTTGTATGATTCACTCATCATCAACATAACTAACAATATTTTTACAAACTCTCTAAAATGGGTTACAAAATAGATGTAAAAGAACATTTGAGATCTTGCTCCAAAGTTTATTAGATTCGTATGATTCATTCATCGTTAACATGATTAACAATATTTTTACAAACTATTTAATTTTTAATGATAATGCAACAATTATTCTGGAAAAGGCACAAAGCACAAAAATAAGAACGACATGTTGGTAGGCTCGCAACAAATAGAAGCCTTGGCAATGGTGAGAGAAACTTCAAGTGGGAGTCAATATGTTGACAAATCGAAGTCAGAAAGTATGAAGGTTATTAAAATCTATCAATGTGGAGAGATATTCCATTATAAGTAGTATTGACATTATAATAAAAATGGAGATAAAGCAACAAAATCTCAAGGAAATTGCAAGTACCTCTACTGGAGAAGTTTTGTACAGCGATAACGATAGTTACTGAATACAGACAAAAATGTTCTTGATATATGGCTTTTAAATTCAAGAGCATCAAGGCATATGATCTATCGGAGAGAATGGTTTAATCATTATGAACCTGTCTCAAGAAGATCTATGTACATGGAAAATTACCATGGCTAGAACATCGACAACATGGGTACCATCACAGTAAAGACTACAGATGGTATCGTTTGGACCATTTAAGGGGGACAGTATGTGGAAGGCTTGAAAAAGAATCTATTATCTCTTGACCACATATACGAAATACGGTACAAAACCTATGTGGAGAACAAGATTATGATAATTGTTAAAGACGCTTGTAGTGTTGAAAATAGATACGATAAAATTAAAATATATACACGCTTAAAGGAAATGCACTATGAGAAGGAGAAGAAATTGTCGCATAATCAAGTTCAACAATAGACTCAGTGATGTTTTGGCATCAAAAGTTGGGTCTTGTCAGAATGAGGCTTAAAGATTTTTCAGACCGAGGTTTTCTCTCAGGGCTTAAAAAGTTCATATTACCTTTTTATGAGCATTATGTTACTAGTAAGTAGCATAGATCGAAATTCAATTGTTACTGTTAGAAGTAAGGTTATCTTAGATTTGGCTCATTCTAATGTTTGGTAAGCACCAAGGATATCCTTAAAAGGAGAAAGGTACTTTGTATCTTTCATTGATGACTACTCTTAGAAATGTTGGATGTATCATATCAAGAAGAAATCAGATGTATTTGAAGCTTTCAAAGTCTTCTAAGCATAGATTGAGCTTGAATCCGGAAAAATGATCAAATGCTTGAGGTCAAGCAATGGAGGACAATATATTGTTGATGAGTTAAATTGGTCCTGTCAACAAGAAGAATTCAAAAATAGTTTTACGGTGGCATAATATCTCAACAAAAAATGGTGTAGTAGAGCGAATTATGTTGAGAAATTTCGAGTTGGAAAACATGTTGTGTGTTGAAGCAATTTTCATTTTATGTTATGTGATCAATCGATCGACATCAATCTCAATAGATTTGAAGACATCAATGGGTGTGGATAGGAAAGTCAACTGATTATTCCATTCATATATTTGGAAGGCAATGGTATGCGACATATAACACCCAAGAAATAACTAAATTGAATCTAAAATCTATAAAAGTGTATAAGATTTGGGTATGTTGATGGAGTTAAGGGGTATCATCTGTGAGATACCACTGCTTACAAGGTTATTATCAGCAGAAATATCGTATTTGCAGAGGAAAATGTAAAAATAGATAGTAGTTTAAGAAAAAGACCAGAGACGATAGGAGTTTATATTGAAAATTGAAAGGAACAATAAGTTCCATTTTCTTTTGAAGATATTAAGGAAATTGAAGATTCCCAGCCAACTTAGTTTTCAGAATCACAATTCCGACGTTCAGATTGAGAGAAGAGAAAATCAATATGTGAAAATGATTTTACTATGGAGAAAATGTTGTTTATTATCTTCTAACTGAAGATGGATAACCATTGATATTTCATGAAATTGTTTCAGGACAAGATGCATAGTGGATGAAAACAATGGAAAACTAATAGAAGCACTTCACAAAAACAAAAAGTGGGATCTTGTTTCATTACCATAAGGAAGGAAGACTATTGAAAAAATGGGTCTTCAAAATAAAACGAGATTGAAAAACAAATGGAAGGGTATCGCGGAAGACTTGTAGAAAAAGGATTCTTTCAAAAAGAAAGGATTGATTTCAACGAAATTTTTTCACCTTATGTTTGACTCACAACAATTAGAGTTGTCTTAGTAATGTGTGATACATCGAATATTCAGAATGAGCAGTTGGATATAAAATCTGCATTTTTTTCATGGAGAACTTGAAGAAGAAATTTATATGCTCCAAACATAAGGTTTTTCAAACAAAGAAAATGAGAATTTGGTTTTTAGGCTACACAAATCTTTATACAGACTCAAACAAGAGTCAAGATGTTGGTATAAGAGATTTCATTCTTTTATAATGAGTCTCATATACAATAAAATGAATGTAGATCCACTATAAGGGATTTGATGATGATCATTTCACTATTTTTATTTTATATTGATGTGTATAACATCCCAACAATGAATGTTTAAAGAATTGAAGGCTCAACTGGTTAGAAATTTTGAAACTAAAGATTTTGGCAAAAACAAATAAGATTCTAGGGTTGCAACTTCACCGAGATAGAGATAATATGAAGATCTAGCTATCACAAAATAATTCTATCAACAAAGTCTTGTGTTGCTTCAATATGCAAGATTGTAATCCAATTGTAGCCTTCTTCCTATTAATTCAAAATATCCTCCAAGATAAACTTTAGCACGAAATCAGAAAAAATGAATATGTGTCAAGTATTGTATGCATCAATAATGGGTAATTTGATGTTTTTCATGGTATGTATCCGATCTAACATTACACAAGCAATGGAAATGGTTAGTTAATATATGGTCAAATCTGGATTTTAACATTGAAATGTTGTAAATAGGAACTTGATGCACCACAAATGTTGCATTATGTTATGAAAGATCATACTTGACTATTATTGGGTATGTTGATTTAAACTATATTGGTGAGCTCACATATCAACTTCCATCACATGATATGTGTTTTTAATCTTGTTGATGATCATCTCGTTTTCATATGTATTTCTTGCACGATTTTAGAGATGTTTACGATATAGATGCGGTGTTTACGTATGATTTTGTATCTATTTTACTCGTTTTCGTGTTTTCATGTTCTTACAGGTTTTAATGCGTATTCGGTTCATTTTGGAGCTAAAAGACGTACACGAGACAAAGTACCATCACAGAACAAACGGGACGAGAATCGGCGAAGAACACACACTACCAGCGTGGGTAACTCCCTAGCCCTAGGGGCATTTAGTTCGGTGATTTTGTCCAGCAAATTGAGTACGAGTCGGGCAAGCACTACACACGCCCGTGGCATCAGCCCGAGCGGGCCACAACCCAGCCCGACCAGGGTACACCCTAGCCCGAGCGGGTCGCCTCGTTTTCCATCGTGATCTTGCGCGATCATGCGCGCCGCACCCGAGCGGGTCACACACCCAGCCCGCGCGAGTCGCGTCCGTCACCTGCAACTCCAAATAAGTTAATTTGTCGTAAAACAAATAGAAGTTTGTTGGGGACTTATACAATAAGAAAAAGGACTTTAGAGAAGAGGAATAAGTGATATTTCGCTGGAGAAAGTAATGGAAACTTGTCCAACTTAATCAAGAATGGAAAACTCAAGAAAAGGCAAAATCGGTGGCTGTTGCAACTAAAGGAAAAGAACGAACGACCAGAAGGAAAAGGAGGGAGAAAAGGAAAGAAAAGAAGAAGGAAAAGGAAGACCAGGAGCTAGGCACTACTAGAAAATTGGAAATTAGGGACGGAATTTAGGAACCGACATTTCCGTTTCTAAATTTAGAAACGGATTAGACACGGATTAGGGACGAACGACGAAATCCGTCACTAATCCGTTCCCAAATTTGGGTATCGAGCAGTCGTGTCTAATCCGTTTCTAAATGGGAACCGATTAGACACGGCAAACCATCCGTCTCCAAAATTGGAAACGGATGGCATGTCCGTTTCCAAATTTGGAAACGGATGACATGTCCGTCTCTAAAATTGGAAACGGATGACATGTCCGTCTCTAAAATTGGAAACGGCGGGCCATCCGTTTCCAATTTTGGAGACGGACATGCCATCCGTTTCCAATTTTGGAGACGGCAGACCATCCGTTTCCAAATTTGGAGACGGATTTGAAACCGTCCCTAAATTTAGGACTTCAACAACAGATTTAGGG
>CM071866.1:41664856-41691201 GCA_036759665.1 Gynandropsis gynandra
CCTTATAAAGATGTTTGCAAACAATTTTTTGACTTCGATACTTCATGTTTTTGCATCTTTTGCATGGACATAACATTGTCCCGCGTTCTTGACACAAAGGCTGCATCGATGCAAAACTCATGAATTGCTCCAATCCGTGTAATAATTCTTGCGTTATCTCTTCGTTTACAGGATCTTTTCTTCTATACATCCACTCTCTTGATCTATATATATTTCGTTTCGAAGACGACGATATGTTATCGAAAATGTTTTTGTTATTGATGGTTTGATGCACTCTTTGGTATGATCTAAATAGTGACATTTCCAACGGTCATCCGTTGGAAGTTGCAACAGATGACCGTTGAAGAAGGTTAACGTGAATTAATTTCAACCGGTGGCCTCGAAATTAACAATTTCAATGGGCATCCGTTGCAAATTGTAACGCTCATCCGTTGCCAATTCCAAAGGATGCCCGTTGAAATCTTATCAACGGGTTAATGCCTAATGCAAGTGCTTACAAATTCGTTACTTTTTTCAAATTACAATAGTTAGATCTTATGAATTACGATTTCATAATTATAATTCATTTAATTTCAATGTCTAATAGTGAACAAAAACCGAAATCAGCATCTTTAAATCTATTATCGAACCAAAAACACCCGTCTTAAACTGAATCACCGTCTGGATTCCTTTTCCCGGTTCCGACGGTGAAACAGTTTCAGAAAGGTGTTTTAGATTCGACATTAGACATTGAGATATTTGTCGAAACTATGATTTGAGGTAACTCTAGGTTTACATTCGGCATCTTTACATCTATTATCGAACCAAAAAACACCCCTCTTAAACTGAATCACCATCTGGATTCCTTTTCCCGGTTCCGGCGGTGAAACAGTTTCAGAAGGGTGTTTTAGGTTCGACATTAGACATTGAGATATTTGTTATTGATGATTTGAGGTAACTAGGTTTACATTCGGCATCATTACATCTATTATCGAATCAAAAGACCCCCCTCTTAAACTGAATCACCGTCTGGATTCCTTTTCCTGGTTCCGGCGATGAAACAGTTTCAGAAGGGGGTTTTAGGTTCGACATTAGACATTAAGATATTTGAGGTAACTCTAGCTTTACAATTGGCATCTTTATATCTGTTATCGAATTCAAAACAACCTTTATGAACTGTAACACCATCGGGAATCCTTTTCCCGATCCTGGCGGTGAAACAGTTCATAAAAGTTATTTTGGATTCAACAATAGATATTAAGATGGTTGTAATTGATGATTTGGGGTAACCCTAGGTTCCGATATAAATAGCAAATATTCCAACGGATGGACGTTGGAAATAGCAATGGATGCCGATTGCTCCTGTGCGGTAATTTAATTCGACATTTGAACCTCGAAATTCACAATATCAACGGGCATCCGTTGCTATTTCCAACGGGCATCCGTTGCTATTTCCAACGGGCATCCGTTAGATGGTGCAACGGACGCTCGTTTGAATCCTTTTCCCCAGTTTCTAACGGACCTTCCAACGGACAAGGCCAACGGAAGTAATCCGTTACACTCCGTTAAAAATTGCGACGGATTTCAACGGATAATATTCGTTACAATTCCGTTGAAATTTGTAACGGATTGCAACGGATTGTTGCCCGTTGAAAATTTCACCAAATCCGTTACAATCCGTTGGTAAGTATTTCCAACGGACGGATCCATTGCCTCATCCGTTGGAAACTGCGAGTTTTTTTGTAGTGGTATTTCCATTCTTTCTCGTGAGTTTCCTGAACTGTTTAAGCGGTTGAATCTTTCCTTTTCTTGATCAGCGCGTGCAGGTTCAACATGCCCGACAGGGTACAAGAGTAAGCTCGATCGGGCACATCCTCAAATTACAGCTCGCTCGTGCTTCTCCTATGCCCGAGCCGTGTTGCACGTTCGGGTGTTACTTCTGTTTCATGAGCCCGGTCGGGGTTGTAGTGCTGCACGGTCGGGCACTTCATTCCCCTTGTGTGTTCGGTGGTGCTGATGGGGTGAGATCGGTCGGGCACTCCATCTTCCATATGTGCTCGGTCGTGCAGGTTGGTAATGTAAGGCATTTGCTCGTGTTTGTGTTCGATGTCTTCATTTCCTGCAATAACACGAGAAAATGATAAAAGAGGACTAAATGATGCTTAATGCTTGGTAAACTAACTATGAAGATTAACTAAAATACTATAACAAAATAAACGTTATCATTGGTTCACGGGTGCTCAACAAATATCGAAGCCGCTTGTTGTCTTCTAATGTTCAGGCGTTAATTTATATTCGATCGTGGTTCTTTGGTTATTCCGAAGTTGGTAAGTATATACCTATTAATATTTTACAAATAATGATTTATTATTTGATTTTCATATCATTTATTAATTTTTTTTATTAAATAATTATATGTATTACTAATTTGACTGGATTGGAATCTAGCATTGCCACGACAATAGCTACGACGGAGGAAAATATGCAAGTGAATCTATTTTAGTTTTGAAGTTTCGGTTTGAGTTTTGAGATTTCAATTGATTATGTAATATTTTTATTTTTATGTTAGTTTGACAAATTAATGTTTTCGTAACGTTTCTTATGTAATTCGGAACACTTTATTTTTTTAAATGACTTTTTAGAGGCAATACTAGCATTGGTCTGTGGGCTGCCCTAAGCCCACCGAGCCTCGAGCCGAGATATTTAGGTCCGTTTAAATCCAGTCTGGGTCGAGCTCGAGCCCGTTTTCACCGGGCCACAACGGACTCGGGTCGGCGACCCGAATGGCACCCTATCAACAAACATATTGCATTATTCCATAACATAATGCAAAATTTGTGACGCCATAACATACCTAGTAAAATATCATAAACAATGCCAAATTTGAATACAAAGGTTGAAATAATACAATAAAAATGATTTCAAGTGAGAATGGTGGATAGGAAAAATGACGGGGAAGGTGAGAAAAATAAGAAAAAAGTGGAAATAGTGACACAATTTACTAAATTGTATTTCTCACTTTTTCTTTTCCGAGAATTGTGTTATTTTTAGTTTTCAAAATTTTACTGTTTATGAAAGAAAATATTATTATTTTTTTATTAGTCGATAGAAATACTATAATTATAGTCGGTAATAATTATCTACAATTCACTTGTAGGCGTAAACTCTTTGTCGACCACTCAAAACTTTGTGCGTGAATTAAAAATTATCTCAATTTTTAGTTTTTTCATCTCAACTTGTGAATTATCAGGTCGATCTGATAAATTTTCAATATATTTAGTATATAAAAGAAGGATAAGTTAAAATGTGAACGCTCGATGGCCCCTCCCCTCTTTCTCCACTATAGTGTACACTAATCTCTTCCCACACATTAATAATGACCTTCACTGCTTCGATCCATATCCATTTCTATAGTATTATCTCTTTCTATCACCTTTCCTCTATTTGTTCGTCATTCCTCTCTCTCTCTCTCTCTCTCTCTCTCTCTCTCTCTCTCTCTCTCTCTCTCTCTCTCTCTCTCTCTCTCTCTCTCTCTCTCTCTCTCTCTCTCTCTCTCTCTCTCTCTCTCTCTCTCTCTCTCTCTCTCTCTGATGGATACCAAAGTCGTGTTTGCTCATGACAGCAGTCGTCCGTTTGTAAAGCTACCACCGTCTGAATGGGGTCACCACTTCCTCTCGCTTCCCGTCCATCACTCGGTTAGTTCATGCATCATTCTTCATGCTCACACCCTGCAAAGTCTCACTCCCTATTTATATATATATACACACACACATTTTTTTAACGATATCAGCCAGTAAATTCAAGCAGATTCTTAAGAGTTATACATTTCGGGCATGTCGAAGCCAGAGCTGCATTAGATCATAGAGATACTTGCTTACTCGATTGGATGACTAAATACGCACCTATGCAAAATACTTCAATTATTCTAAATAAGAACGAACCAAACTTTTATATTATAATAAATGACTACGAACCAATCTCAATCCAAAAGTTAATTCGAAAAAAGGAGGATAAGACAACATAACAAGATAAACCCTAACATCTAAACTAAGCGGATTTGGACGTCCGGATAAAATTCTTCGTATACAAAGGAATTATGTCTTAATGTGTTCTCCGATTGATGCTATTTTTAGGAAATGGATGGTCTTGCAGAAGAGATGGATGCACTCAAGCCCCAAGTAAGAGACATGATAATTTCTTCGACGATTGATGCCAAGAGGAGAGTTTGCTTGATCAATTTGCTCATGAGTCTTGGCCTCTCGTACCATTTCGAGGAGGAAATAGAAGAGACTCTCAAACATGCTTTTGATATGATGAATGATATGATCGCCGATGAATCTGATTTATACACTGTTTCCGTCATCTTCCGTGTTCTTAGAACCTACCGTCACAACGTTTCCTCCGGCAAGCAATCGATACTCTCACTTGTTTCTTTCTCTTTTTATTAAATATTAAATATATTAGGGTTTAATTAACCGAAAGCCAAAGAATAGTCCAAATTGGCAAATATATATATATATATATATATATATATATTTGCCAATTTGGACTATTCTTTGGCTTTCGGTTAATTAAACCCTAATATATTTAATATTTAATAAAAAGAGAAAGAAACAAGTGAGAGTATCGATTGCTTGCCGGAGGAAACGTTGTGACGGTAGGTTCTAAGAACACGGAAGATGACGGAAACAGTGTATAAATCAGATTCATCGGCGATCATATCATTCATCATATCAAAAGCATGTTTGAGAGTCTCTTCTATTTCCTCCTCGAAATGGTACGAGAGGCCAAGACTCATGAGCAAATTGATCAAGCAAACTCTCCTCTTGGCATCAATCGTCGAAGAAATTATCATGTCTCTTACTTGGGGCTTGGGCAAATGGCCAAATTGGCAAGGAATAGTCCAAAGTGGTAAATTGGCCAATAATTAATATTTAATCAATATCATTAAAAATATTTCAACATCAAAATGTATAAACTCTTTTATAACTCAAACTAAAAAAAAATTTAAAAATTTAGATTTATCTATCGATCTATATATATATATGAAATATTTTTTACTAATGGGACGTAAAGTTCATGCCACGAATTATTTGTTTCCTGCAGATGTGTTCAAGAAATTCAAAGGGGATGATGGAATGTTCAACCAAAGTCTGATTAACGATGTCAAGGGTATGCTGAGCCTTTACGAAGCTGCCAACTGGGGAACAACAACAGAAGATATTCTTGATGAAGCGTTGAGTTTCACATCAAACCACTTGAAGTCCTTAGCAGACAAAACGAGCCCTCACATCTCAAGGCTTATAAAGACTTCTCTAGATATGTCCCAACGTCAGAACATGGAAATATTAGCTGCAAGGGAATATATTTCCTACTATGAAGGAGAAGATGGTCACGACCAGATCCTACTCAAGTTTGCCAAGCTCAATTTCAAGTTCTTGCAGCTGCTTTATACTCAAGAAGTTAAAACCGCTTCTAAGTATATATCTATACTCAATTTCAAGGATTATTTCTCGTATTGAGTGTTGAATCTTCATAGCTCATCCTTTTCTTTCTTGCAGATGGTGGAAGGACCTGGATGTAACATCTAAGTTGCCACCTTTCTTCAGAGATAGAACCGTGGAATGCTCTTTCTTCGCGTTGCCCATGTATTACGAGCCACAGTTTTCAGTTGGGAGAATTTTATTGGCTAAGTTCATGGCTCTCTTCACCCTTCTTGACGACGCTTGTGATAGATATGGCTCTCTTCATGAAGTTGGAAGTCTTGTTGATTGTGTGGAAAGGTACTATATATAACGTTTCATTTAGTTTATTATAGTATGAGGTGTTTATCACTATTTCTAAGAATACTCTATGCATCTTATGAAACATATTAGATAATGAGAAAAAATTGACATGGGCATGGCTAAAATCCTGATATTCGTGCAGGTGGGATCCTGATTCCATGGACAAGCTACCAGATCATATGAAAATCGTCTTCGGAGTTGCATTAGACGTTTTTGAAGCATCAGAGAGAGCAGTGAGTTCGGAAGGAAGATCCTACAGTGTTCAGGAGATGCTAGAGGAGGTAATCAACTTAACCTTTCTTTGTAATTTTTAAAAACATTTGCATAGACGAAACTAATTTAAAAAAAATAGGATAATAAAATAACATATATAAAAAGTTAAAAGTTTGGGTCTAACTAATATAGAAAAACATAATATAACACCTAACTTTGTATTTAGATTCGATTTTAGGGTTTAGTAATTGTAATAGAAAATCTAAAAATGAACTATTCAATCAAAACAATATACAAGCTATCGTACCATATCAGATATATCAGATATATAGATATAAACTAATCCAAAAACTAATTTAAAAGTTTAATTATTCAATACTATATACAAAAATTTAATTCAATTGGGAAGACAAACCATTTATAAACGTTTACTCTCCTTGAGCAGTTCAAGATACTGGTGAGAGCTAACCTCAAATATGCGAGATGGGCAGACAGAGGTTACATGCCTAGCTTTGAGGAGTTCATGGAGGTTGGGGAGGTCGAGATCGCGATGTATCCGACCATAGCATGCAGTTTTATAGGCATGGGACATGTCGCTGGGAAGGAAGCCTTTGAGTGGCTAAGATCCAGACCAAAACTCATTCGAGCTCTAGGGGTGAAGGGCCGTCTGATGAATGACATTAATGGATTCGAGGTGATGATAACTTAAGACAAGATCCACGAAAGCTTTCCTTTTGGTTCTTTCTATATGATTTGGTGTGATTGATTTTATCTATGATTAGGAGGACATGAGTAGAGGGTATGCCATAACTGGGATCAACTGCTATATGAAGCAGTATGGAGTAACCAAAGAGGAAGCTTTGAGAGAATTTCGCAAAATGGTTAGAAAGGCGGATAAGACCGTGAATGAGGAGTTCTTGAAGGAGATAGATATGCCCCGACGCATCGTGATGGAAGCCATCAACTGTGCACGCATGACCGATGTAGCCTACTGGAACTGTGATGGATTAACTCATCCTGAAGGAAAAATCAAAGAGTATATCATCCGTTTACTATTTGATCCCATATGTCTTTGAAGAAATGAAATCATAAGCAATAAATATAACAATAAAGGAATATATCATTTGCGTAATAGTTGAATCATATATACATATATATATATGGTTTTACCACTGCTCGATGACGTAGTTTGGAGCTTCGGCCGATTGTCTTAAAAAAACACCCGAGTTTCGAAATGACTGAGAAATCCACAGATATGCATGAATCAGGGTCAAGTAGCGAATACCTTTTTGTGAAAGGCAAATTTGACGGAATTTCATGGGAAGTAAAAGACGGGAAGAGTTCGAGCACAAATCTCTTACAAGCACTCCTCAATTATGGCTCTCTTGAAGTGAGTGGCTCGGTTTTGAGCTTGTGACTGATACAAAGAAGACTTGTAAAGAATCAGGGTTTTTGGCTAAAATATGAGCTTCGAGCATGTGAATTATCAAAGGGATAGAATTGTCTTTTTTTCAGCTGGATTTATTGCTGTGAAGTTCATCTTCTATGGTTTTCTGTTGTAACATCTTGTGCTCGATTTATAAGAGTAAAGACGAGTTCGTTGGTGAGATACGAAAGATTTATTCTTTGAAAAACACTTCGGTTTTGGGTGATTGTGAGGTCTTAGTGATGAGGGTTTTGTGAGAGATTCTCTGAAACTGTAAAAACTCCGAAGATTCATCAATGGCGATTGTCTGGGAAAGGATTTCCCGTCGTGAGTAGTGCTCGTGGTTGTACTTGTGTTTTAGTTTTCGCGGTTTTAGATTTGTTGCTTGTTCATTACAATCAAGAGAGACGAGTTGCAGAGAGAAGTAAAGAACAGAGTCTGCAAGGTGTTCAATTAAATTTCTGATCGAATTCGAAGTTAACAAAGTGGTATCAGAGCTCGGTTCTCCGACTCGGGAAAGGAAGCGCACATGGCATCTCAAATGCAGAAACTCGATGTTGAAAAGTTTAACGGAAAAAGTGACTTCTCTATCTGGAAGGAGAAGATTCAGATCGGGCTTGAGGTTCTTGGTCTTGAAGATGATCCAGTATCGGGGAATGAAGATCTTGAGGCTGAGACCACAAAAGAAGATCCAAAGACTCCAAAGAAAGCCTCTGGAAAACCATCTCCTTCAGGAATGACTCAAACACCAAGTATGGGCTCTATTCTCACTATAGGATCCTAAGATAAGGGTGTTGAGTCTAAGGTTAGAGGCCAAGTTGATCAAACTAGAGCTTGGAGGAGTAGAAGAGCAAGAAACCTTATAGTCATGTGTCTCTCGGATCAAATTCTCAGAAAGGTTATTCATGAAAGACTGCCTATGCTATATGGAAGCTTTTGGAGAAATTATACATAGAGCAGTCATTGCCAAATCGAATGTACGTTATGCAGAGGGTCTCGGGTTTCAAGATGGATGAAAGCAAGTCTATTGAAGAGAATTTATATGTGTTTCAGAGATTGTTGTCAGACCTACAAAGTCTGCAAATAAAAGTGGAGGATGAGTACCAGGCTGTGTACTTGTTGAATTCTTTGCCGCCTCCCTATGAACAGCTAAGAGAAACACTGAAATACTCAAGAACAACAATAACAGCTGAAGAAGTAAAATCTGCAGCAAGATCAAAAGAAGCTGAGCTAAATGCTCAAGGAAAAGGTCACAGAGCTATTGGCGAGGGACTCAATGTCAAAGGCAGACCTGAAAAGAAAGAACAAAATGGTTTTAAGAACAAAAGTAAGTCAGTTTCCAAATCCAATTGAAAGAAAGGTGCATGCTGGTTCCGTGGTAAAGAAGGGCATTTTAAAAAGGAGTGCTTCTCGTTTAAGAAACAACAGAATCACAAAAAATAGGGATGGTGAAGCAAGTATTGTCAAAGACAGCATAGTTGAGTCAGTAGTTCTGGCTGTGACAGACGATGATTCGAGAGACGTATGGATCCTAGACTCCAGATGTACCTTCCATATGACACAAAGGAAGGATTGGTTATCTAACTTAAAAGAAAAAAATGGTGGTAAGGTGAAGATGGAAAACAATGCCACCTGTGATGTTAAAGGAGTTGGAACTGTAAATTTTCAGAATCATGTTGATGCAGTTGTCACACTGTCACAAGTCAGGTATATTTCAGATCTTAAGAGAAATCTAATATCTCTAGAATCATTGGAAAATCAAGGTTTCCGGTACAAGTCTAAAGAAGGAGTTATGAAAGTGATGAGAGGATGTAGAGTGGTGATGTAGGCGGAGTTAAGAGATGGATTATATGTTCCGATTGGTGAGACTTTGGCAGGAGAAACTCATCATGCTCAAGAGGTTGAGGATTAGGGAAAGTAGTGGCATAGCAGACTCGGGCATGTGGTTAGAAAGGCCTAGAATTTCTGACTAAAAGGGACTTAATTCCTGGGAAATCTTTTAAAGCTACAGCTTTGTGTGAAAACTGCATTTTTGGTAAAAGTCATAGGCAAAGTTTTGGAATTGGAAAGCATCAAACTGGGGGCATATTAGATTATGTTCATCCTGGAAAACCATCTCCTTCAGGAATGACTCAAACACCAGGTATGGGCTCTATTCTCACTATAGGATCCTAAGATAAAGGTGTTGAGTCTAAGGTTAGAGGCCAAGTTGATCAAACTAGAGCTTGGAGGAGTAGAAGAGCAAGAAACCTTATAGTCATGTGTCTCTCGGATCAAATTCTCAGAAAGGTTATTCATGAAAGACTGCCTATGCTATATGGAAGCTTTTGGAGAAATTATACATAGAGCAGTCATTGCCAAATCGAATGTACGTTATGCAGAGGGTCTCGGGTTTCAAGATGGATGAAAGCAAGTCTATTGAAGAGAATTTATATGTGTTTCAGAGATTGTTGTCAGACCTACAAAGTCTGCAAATAAAAGTGGAGGATGAGTACCAGGCTGTGTACTTGTTGAATTCTTTGCCGCCTCCCTATGAACAGCTAAGAGAAACACTGAAATACTCAAGAACAACAATAACAGCTGAAGAAGTAAAATCTGCAGCAAGATCAAAAGAAGCTGAGCTAAATGCTCAAGGAAAAGGTCACAGAGCTATTGGCGAGGGACTCAATGTCAAAGGCAGACCTGAAAAGAAAGAACAAAATGGTTTTAAGAACAAAAGTAAGTCAGTTTCCAAATCCAATTGAAAGAAAGGTGCATGCTGGTTCCGTGGTAAAGAAGGGCATTTTAAAAATGAGTGCTTCTCGTTTAAGAAACAACAGAATCAGAAAAATAGGGATGGTGAAGCAAGTATTGTCAAAGACAGCATAGTTGAGTCAGTAGTTCTGGCTGTGACAGACGATGATTCGAGAGACGTATGGATCCTAGACTCCAGATGTACCTTCCATATGACACCAAGGAAGGATTGGTTATCTAACTTAAAAGAAAAAAATGGTGGTAAGGTGAAGATGGAAAACAATGCCACCTGTGATGTTAAAGGAGTTGGAACTGTAAATTTTCAGAATCATGTTGATGCAGTTGTCACACTGTCACAAGTCAGGTATATTTCAGATCTTAAGAGAAATCTAATATCTCTAGGATCATTGGAAAATCAAGGTTTCCGGTACAAGTCTAAAGAAGGAGTTATGAAAGTGATGAGAGGATGTAGAGTGGTGATGTAGGCGGAGTTAAGAGATGGATTATATGTTCCGATTGGTGAGACTTTGGCAGGAGAAACTCATCATGCTCAAGAGGTTGAGGATTAGGGAAAGTAGTGGCATAGCAGACTCGGGCATGTGGTTAGAAAGGCCTAGAATTTCTGACTAAAAGGGACTTAATTCCTGGGAAATCTTTTAAAGCAACAGCTTTGTGTGAAAACTACATTTTTGGTAAAAGTCATAGGCAAAGTTTTGGAATTGGAAAGCATCAAACTGGGGGCATATTAGATTATGTTCATCCTGATTTGTGGGGAGCTCTTTCTGTTCCAAGGTCACTTTCAAAAAAGCAATATTTCATTTCTTTTATTGACGATTTCTCTAGAAGAGTTTGGATATCTCCTACACACTAAATATGAGGCCTTCTCGAGGTTCACAGAGTGGAAGGAGCTAGTAGAGATCTGTCAGGAAGGAAGATAAAGAATTTCAGAACGGATAATGGTTTGGGATTTTGTATTTCAAAGTTCGAAAATCTCTGCAAAGCCAGTGGAATTCAGAGACACAGAACTTGTGCTTATACTCCCCAACAAAATGGGGTGGTTGAGCGCATGAATAGAACTATTATGAAAAGGGTAATAAGTTTTTTTGAGTGAAACAGGGCTGCCACAGGTGTTTTGGGCTGAAGCTACAGCCACTATAGTTTATCTGATAAACAAAACTTCCGCATCTGCAATCAACTTCGAAATACCTGAAGAAAAATGGTCAGGAAATAAGCCATCATATGATAATTTGAAGAGATTTGGATGTGTCGCTTACGTACATACATATCAAGGCAAGCTAAATCCTCGTGCAAAGAGAGAAATATGCATCGGGTATCCTCAAGGTGTGAAGGGATACAAGGTGTGGTTGCTTGAAGGAACGAAATATGTGATAAGCAGAGACATAGTTTTCAATGAAACTATAGTGTATAAAGACTTGGAGCCTGTAGAAAATGAAGAACAACGAGCATCAGAAGCTAGGGTCAATCTCGAATGGCTAAGGATCTTGGTAGATTCAGAAAATACAGATAAAGTAACTAAAGATCAAGGTGGAGCTAAACAAGCTCAACGAGTCACCTCTCTTGTGATTATAGATGATATTGAAGACTTTGAGATAAATGGGGAAAATCTGTTATCACAGTGAAGCAGGAATTTGAAGACTTTTCGGAATCCCTCGGACCTCAAAAGTCAGATGAAAAGCCAGTGACTATATGCTGGCCAGAGATAGACCAAGAAGAGTGACAAGGCTGTTCGCGAGATTCAGAGAAGAAGAAATTGATGCAGCCTTTGCATTCAGTATGGCAGAGGATCTGGAAATATATGAACCTTTGTGTTATTCTGAAGCAAGAAAGAATCAAACTTGGGTTTTGGCAGAACAACCAGAACAAAAGAAAGTAATTGGCTGCAAGTTGGTTTACAAGTTAAAACCAGGGGTTCCAGGAGTTAAGAAATCTCGGTTCAAAGCAAGATTGGTTGCTAAAGGCTATTCCCAAGTAGAAGGAATAGATTATCATGAAGTTTTTTCTCCAGTTGTGAAGCAGGTGTCGATCAGGCTAATGTTTTCAATTGTAGCACATCAGAATCTTAAGCTGGAATAGCTTGACGTGAAGACAGCTTTTCTCCATGGAAATTTGGAAGAGGAGATCTACATGTATCAACCTGAAGGTTTTGCGTTAAAAGGGAAGGAAAAGCTAGTTTGTTCACTGAAAAGGTCTCTGTATGGGCTCAAGCAACCACCTCGTTAGTGGAATCAAAGATTTGACTCTTTCATGATACATCACGAGTACATGAGGAGCTAATATGACAGTAGTGTCTATTTTAAACAGTTTTCTAATAAGTCATACATCTACTTATTGTTCTATGTAGATGATATGCTTACTGCAGCAAAAGATTTGAAGTAGATAAATGAACTCAATGAGTTACTAGGAACAAAGTTCGAAATAAAGGATCTGGGAGCAGCTAGGAAGATTTTGGGGATGGATATCAGGAGAAATAGAGAAGCTGATCATTTATCTCTTTCGTAGGCTGAATATCTTCAGAAAGTCTTAACCACTTTTGGCATATCAGATTCAAAAGAAGTGAATACACCTCTTGGAGCTCACTTCAAACTCTCAGCAATAAGTGATGATTCAGAAAGCTCAAGTTCTCAAAATTCTAGAGAATTTCCTTACTCAAGTGTAATTGGTAGTGTCATGTACTCTATGATTGGTACAAGACTAGACTTAGCCTATCCAGTAGGTGTTGTGAGCAGGTTCATGAGCAATCCGAATAAGAGTCATTGGGATGTTGTCAAATGGGTGCTGAGATACATCAAAATGTCACTGAAACTGAGACTCAGATATACAAAAGAGGAGAGTTTCAAAATTACTGTTATTTTGATTCGGATTATGATGTAGACTTGGACAAGAGAAGGTCCATATCTGGTTATATGTTTACAGCATCTCGCCAACTAGACAATCGCGGAAATGGTTTCAAAACATCTCGCCAAGGTGGAGTTTTGTTGAAGTGAGTGGCTCGGTTTTGAGCTGTGTCTGATACAAAGAAGACTTGGAATGAATCAGAGTTTTTGGCTAAAATATGAGTTTCAAGCGTGTGAATTACCAAAGCGGCAGAATTTGTCTCTTTTTCAGCTGAGTTTGTTGCTGTGAAGTTCATCTTCTCTGGTTTTCTGTTGTAACGTCTTGTGCTCGATTTATAAGAGCAAAGACGAGTCTGTTGGTGAGATACAAAAGATTTATTCTTTGAAAAACACTTCGGTTTTGGGTGATTGTGAGATCTTTGTGGTGAAAGTTTTGTGAGAGATTCTCTGAAACAGTAAAAGCTTTGAAGATTCATCAATGGCGATTGTCTAGGAAAGGAGTTCCCGTAGTGAGTAGGGCTCGCATTGCACTAAGCAGTTCCGAACACGTTATATCGGTGTGTTTGTTGTTAATTTTATCTAGAGAAAAGCTAAGGTTGCTCTTCTTCTCATCTCATTTTAATGCTTATGCAAAGAAAGAAAATAAAAAGAAAAGTGTTGTGTTTTTGTTGCTCAATGGTGAAAAGTTTGCTGGAAATTTCAGAAAGAAAAAGATGGTGAACTTGATGTTTTTGGGGGAGTAATTTTCACCTTCTCCTCATCGTCATATATATATATATATAAGTTGTTTACAAAAGCATAGCTATCCTATATCATAATGCATATGTCATTGTCTTAACAGTTGCATAAAAGTAGCCTAAAAATTGTGCTTAAAACCGTTGTAAACCTACTGCAAATACTCGAAAAATGTTCCATTTCAGTTGCAGGTCACCATTTGAGGAGTGGGCTTGTGGGCTTCAGAATGGATTGGGCTGGGTTGTACAGGCTTCTTCATTCCGCATGGGCTCAATCTGCAAGTGGGCTTCGTATGGGCTCATTTTCGGTAGCCTATCAACACCCCATTTCAGAATAGGGGTCGAGAGTTTTCTCTCATGATTTTCACTTTCTGCCGAAAATCCTAAGGCGATGCGTCTCCCATCTCGTCCGTCGCCTTGCCCGGCGTCGCCACTCGCCCGTTCAGCTTCTCCATCCAGCCACCGAGGGGAGACGACTCCAACAGTGTTCTTGTATTTGTGTTTTAGTCATTACAATCAAGAGAAGTAAAGAACAGAGTCTGCAAGGTGTTCGATCAAATTTTTGATCGAATTCGAAGTTAACAGGCTCGAATCTGAACCATTTCATGCCAAAAACAAAGCATACGTAAATTTCCCAAAACCAAAAACTAGGGTTTCTCCCAAAATTCCCATTTCCCCACAAAACAAAAAAAATAACCTCAGCTATTCCTTCTGAAGTGCATCCAAATAAAATGAACCGATTCTGGCCCAATAATATTAATAAAATTTCTGCGAAAATTAGACCGAAACAACAAAAACTAAACCTGAGGAACTGAAAAATGCAAACCTCTCGAGGAATTCGAGGAAGAGTATTGGTTTTATGTCATAGATCATGAGTAACAATTGATTTCATCTCATGATCATAATCCTAAACTAATTTGTTCTATGCTGAAAAGTAAATTGAGCTCTCTCTCTCTTGTGATTCAGAATGGTAGTTTGGTTGGAAATTTTGTAGAAGAAAAAAATGTTTATCGTAGAATAGAAATTTTGAAAAATGCACTCTTACTCTTCTTCATTTGATTTTTTGGTACATATATACCATCCTAGCATTGTTTACATGAATACATTTAATATTATGTATTCTCCAAGTAATGCCCTGACAGAATTTCTGTTTTTGCATGTGCACTTCTTCAAAACCCGTTCTGCAAATTTGGTGAGTAATTAAAGAAGAAACACACATTTTCTGGGCTCTTATTTATCATCTCTGATTGGCCTTCTGAAACAATCTTCTTGGCCCATTCTGCTCAGCCCAGCCCGCTTCATCCTTCACGGCCCGACCCGCTTCTCTTTCTTTTTCAGAAAAATCGGGTAAGCACTTCTGCCTGTTTCCGTTTAAGCTTCATTGTGCCCTAACCCCTCTTTTTCAATATCCCTCTTGTTCCTTTCCAGAATGACGCCTATTCTCCGCCGTAGGTTCTCAAATCGGGCGGTTCCCAGCGCCTTCATCAGAAGGTTCGCCAGCTGCGATTCACCAGGTACATATCATAGCTTTATGATTCCGCTCTTCTCTGCCTCTTGCACTACATGATACTTAATTAGGATGTGAGTAATTCTCTTATGGCCAATCGGATTCTGGTCAATCGCAATAGTCGTTGTGTTATCACAGTGTATAAGAACTCCATCAATTTCGAACCCTAGTTCACCGAATAACCTCTGCAACCACACCGCGTGGTTCGTGGTTATGGATAGGGCGGTATACTCAGCCTCAACAGTAGACTGAGCAATCTTCCCTTGCTTTTGTGTGCCCCAACTGAAAATTTTTGAACCAAATGTAAAACAATAACCAATTGTGCTTCTAGCGTCGTCCTTACTTCCGGCTAGATCAGAATCCGAATAACCAACAAGTTCTGGGTTCTTAACCGTCTCAAATAATAATCCATAATCATATGTACCACTTACGTACGTTAGGATTCTTTTCACTTCATTTAAACTCCTTTATGTTGGATTAGCGTTGCTTCTAGATAAATAGGAGGCTGAAAACGCTAAATCCGATCTCATTGCTGCTAAGTATAGAAGTCCTCCGACAATGCTTTTATACTAAGTAGCATCGGGCAATAGATTCACGTCTTCCACGTTTTTCCATGAGGCGTGAGAGGTGTTCTCACCCTCTTAGAGTCCTTCATCCCATACTTTTTAAGTAACTTATGAGCGTACTTGGCTTGCCCAAGAAAAATCCCTTCTTGAACATACTGAATTTTGAAGCATAGAAAATACTTCAATCTTCCCAAATCGCTCATCTCAAACGTTCTTCCCAATCTGTTCTTAAATGTTTTAATCAGATTCTCATCACTCTCCGTGATGATGATATCATTGACGTACAAATAGATTATGACAATTCTTTTTCCTGTGATATGCAAATACATCGCAGCATCGCAATCACTCCATTTGAATCCTTCTTCAATGAAGAAAGAATCAACTCGGTTGTACCAAGTCCTCGGTACTTGCTTAAGCCCATACAACGCCTTCTTAAATCTTAGAACTTTATTCTCAGCTCCCTCTATCACATAACCTGGGGGTTGTTCAATGTATACCTCCTCCGTGATTTCCCCATTCAAGAATACAGACTTCATATCCATTTGATGTAGATTCCATTCCTTTTGCGCTGCAATTGCTATCAAAAATCTGATTGTGTCGTGTCTAGATATCAAAAGTTTCCCCATAATCCGATCCTTGAGTTTGAGTAAAACCTCTCGCCACCAGCCTAGCTTTCAACCTCAAAATCTGCCCATTTTCATCCGTTTTTACTTTGTAAATCCATTTAACACTAATTACCTTCTGCTTCTTTGGAAGATCAGCAAGTTCTCAAGTATCGTTCTTGTTGATCATTTTCATCTCCTCATCCATAGCATCTCTCCATTTTTTATCAACGCTTCTTCAAACGAAGCTGGTTCTTCCACAGATAAGTAACAGCTTTCATACACATTATTGGATTCCTCGTCTTCATTTTCTGTTTTTTCATACAGCTCGCTCAATCTCTTCATTCTGTGTACCTTTCTAGATGAGCTTTTGCTTTCTCCTCTAGTGTCACTTAGGTTGAATGGTTTAGGAGAGAATGGAGGGGAAATTTGTCTTCCACTCCCTCCTGGAATATTATGTACCGGAGTGTAAAAACTCTGGGCGTCTTCATTCCGAAATGTGCTGATAGGGGCCTATTGGGCAGTCACAGGTAGCTTGTTAATTTTTGTCTGTGTCTCCCAATTCCAGCCCTTATCTTCCTCAAATACAACGTCTCTTGCCACCTCAACCTTTCCCGAACTCAGCTTAAAAATTCTGAACCATTTACTCATATTGATGTATCCAATGAAGACCCATTTTTCTGATTTATCGTCCAATTTCTTCCTGTGCTGTATTGGCACAAGTACATGACACAAGCTCCCAAAAACCTTCAAATGGCCACTGATGGTTTGTGACCACTCCAAACCTCCAGCGGTGTCTTATTCTCCAATACTCATGTCGGCAGCCTATTTTGAAGGTAACAGGCTGTGAACACAGCTTCTGCCCAAAACTTATTAGGCATCTCCTTGTCTTTAATCATGCTCCAGCCATCTCTAACAGTGTCTTATTTCTCCTCTCAGCAATTCCGTTTTGTTGAGGAGAATAGGCCGCTATTAGCTGCCTTTGTATACCATTGTCCTCCAAAAATTTCGTAAACTCCATCGAGTTAAATTCCATACCTCTATCCGATCTCAATTTCTTTAATTTCTTTTCTGTTTGCGTTTCAACAAACGTCTTGAATTTTCTGAAAATTGCAAACGCCTCCGACTTTACTCTTAAAAAATACACCCACAACATGTGTGAGTAGTCGTTCGTGAATGTCAGTAGATATATGCTGCCATCCAAAGACGGGGTTATGTCTGTATGAACCAACTCAAGAATTCCCTTAGACTTAGTTTATGAAGCCTTAGGAAACTCATCCCTATTTTGCTTCCCTTCAAACAGACTTCGCAGACCTGTTTGTTTACAGTAAAACTTGGTAGCCCTCTCACCATCTCTTTATTTTGCATCTGTTACAGATTGTGCAACCAAGAATGCCCAAACCTCCTAGGCCATAAATCTGTTAAATCATCTTCCTTAGCTGTCATAGCCTTTCCTTTGACCAGCCTCCACTTTAGCGAATACGCTTTGTTGATCAGCGGAACTTCAACGATCTTACAACCATTTTTATCTTGAATTTCGCACACTGTTTCGGTGAAGGTTACCTTGTAACCATTTCGTACCATCTGTGGTACAATAAGCAAATTCTTGCTTAAACTTGGAACCAAAAACATGTCTTTAATGGTTCTCCTCCCTTTCTTAGGCATCACCTCTATTGTGCCTTTTCCAGCCATTTCCAACGTAGCCCCATTACCTACTTTGATAGGTATTCTAAAATTCCTATCTAGAGTGGTAAAGAACTCTTCCTCTCGGGTCATATGATTCCTTGCACCGCTGTCTATCATCCAAATGTCATCCTCCACCGTTTGTGATATAATATGTGTTGTTGTGAACAATGTGTTGTCCTTGTCTTGCTCACTTGTCATATGTGCTTGATTATTCAGAAATTTTTTAAATCTGCCCTCTTTGGAGAAGTGACCAGGTTTACCACAATTGAAGCACTCCTTCTTGATCTTGTAACCTTTAGAACCTTCTGATTTTTCTGCCTTATTTCTGAAATAACAATTCGCTTCAACATGGTTGTCCTTCTTACAAATACTGCATCATTTCTTAGCTTTTCATTTGCAATCTGCACTGCCTTGTCTTCTTTTTGCCGAATCCGATTTCTGTCCAGATTTTGAATTTTTGTTTCGTGAATAAAATGCTCCCTCTAGGCCAGTACTGTCTCTGTAGTCCAGCCTAGATTCTTGTGATTCTAGTGCAATCACAAGCTCCCCCACCGCTAGGGTTTCCAGATCCTTAGTCTGCTTCAACATCCCAACGTATGGATCAAAACGGACTTGTAAAGAACACAGTATCTTAGAAACTAGTTCATCCTCTTCCATCTTAGCTCCACAAGCTCTAATTTCATTTCCGAGATCAGTAACCTTACTTGCATAGTCTTTTATTTTCTCCTTTTCAGATTGCCTCATGTTATAGAATGAGACTCTTAACCTTTGCAGCTTGATCCTAGTTGCTTTTGGATCACCTTGAAACCGAGCAGATCCCATGTTGCCTTGGATGTTTCACAGGTTGTTAAATGCGCACTGAAGATCTCTTCAGTCACCGCATGATAGGTCAGCTCCAACGCACGTTGATCCTTCGCTTCCAATTCCTCCCATTCGGCTATTATCTTTTTTCCTTCCTCAGTCGTTAGTTTCTCAACTTCTGGAAACTTTGGTAGCCTTCTCTCACTATTTTCTGAGTGACTCACTATGGCGAACGCTGGTCGTCGCCTTCGTGAGTCACTCTATCATTCGGCTCTTGGTCAGTGGCTGTGGGCGGAGGTCATTTTTTAGTCTCTTGCCTCTTATTGTAGGTTTAATCTTGATAACCCATAGATTGTAGTTCTTTCCTTTGAATATTGGAATCGATGGAGTATTAAGTGTTCTATCCATATTACCTGTTGTAGGATACTGCTTATTCTTGATTTTGTGTTGATGGTGCTAAACGGCTTGCTTGTTTGTGCTTTGTTGTTGCTGTGGTGCTACTGGTTGCTTGATTGTGCTCTTGTTCTCCCGAATCTTACTCGTTCTGATACCATACTGGTTTTATATCATAGATCATGAGTAACAATTGATTTCATCTCATGATCATAATCCTAAATTAATTTGTGCTATGCTGAAAAGTAAATTGAGCTCTCTCTCTTGTGAATCAGAATGGTAGTTTGTTGGAAATTTGCAGAAGAAAAAAATATTTACGGTAGAATAGAAATTTTGAAAAATGCACTCTTACTCTTCTTCATTTGATTTTTTAGTATATATATATATATATATCATCTTAGCATTGTTTACATGAATACATTCAATATTATGTATTCTCCCAATAATGCCCTGATTTGGTCTAACAAAATTTCTGTTTTTGCATGTGCACTTCTTCAAAAACCGTTCTGCAAATTTGGTGAGTAATTGAAGAAGAAACACACATTTTCTGGGCTCTTATTTACCATCTCTGTTGGACCTTCCGAAACAATCTTCGTGGCCCATTCTATTTCAGCCCAGCTCGCTTCATCCTTCAAGGTCCGGCCCGCTTCTCTTTTTTCTTCAGACAAATCAGGTAAGCACTTCTTCATGTTTCCATTTCAGCTTCATTGTGCCTTAACCCCTCTTTTTCATCGTCTGTTTCAGGTTCACCGTACTGGAGGGAAACAACGACTTCAAAGAGATTCTCCGCTTGTACTGCTTTCTCATCTACCATGAACCCTCCAAAAGCCTACATTTCTGATCTATTCTACCGAAATCTTCTCTACGGCAGATAGGAAGGACGATGAAACCCTAGACACGTCGACCAGGAAATTGCAAAGTGGAAGAGGGGCTTTAACCACCACAACTGTATAGAGAATACATACCGTTAGGTGGGCCCCCTTATCAGTTTCCCGCTAAAAAGGGGGGAGAGAGACGTTATAATTGTTGAGCTTAATAAGTATTGGGCTTCTCATGGGCTTCATTACCATGGGCCTTTAATGGGCTTAACTAATATGGGCCTCAATGTGAATATAATATTATTATTTACATTAAACGAGGATTATCCAAGTGGTAAGCGGTTCGAGGTGGTCTTCGAAGAAAGAACACATTAGAGCCACGAATCTCGTGAGCCTCCAATCTAATGGAATAGAATTTCAATTTATTTTTTGAAAAATAGTAATAAAAAAGTTGGAGGATTAATTTTACGTTGCATGAAATTTTTCGATCGTCTTCTTCATTACGTGATTGACTGAGAAATCCACAGATATGCAGAAGCTGTGAGCTGTGGTGGTTCTAGAAGATAAGGAGGATAAAGAGGAAGAGGAAAAATGGCGGCTTCTAAGGTGTTTCAGTTGCCGTTGCAGTACAACACTTCCTCATCCCTCTCGAATTTCTCCGGTTTCTGGAGGTCCAGTTTATGTTCACCTTCTCCGGTGGTTTTGGACTGGAAAATCGGACTATGTTGTGGTGGAGATGACCGTAGGGTAAGGCGGAGGACGAACCGGAGATACGGAAGTGTGATAGTTCAGGTGGAGAAAGGAGACGCGACGGAGGCCCGAGTGCCGGTTCCGTTAACCGTGGAACAGCAAGAGAAGGAGAGAAAAGAGAAAGATGAAGAAGAAGAAGATGAAGGAGATGGAGAAGTGGATCCGGATGATCTCGAATACGTGAGCGAGATCAAAAGGGTTCGTGTTTACTTTCGATTTACGCATTCTTTCTGCTTTTTCTGATCCCGATTCGAGATTCGAACTCAGCTGAAAGTAGGAGTACTGTTGCTGGAACTATAATTTAGATCCTGAGATTGTTGGAGTAGAGCACTTCAAGTTTATATATGCCAGGCAGATCAAATATAGATAAACCCTTTGAGCTTTAGAGGCGGATGTAATGCAAAATTCCAGTGCCCTTTTATGCTTAATTCTCCTGAATTGGAGCCTTGTATCCTAAGCTGCGTAGGCAAATGTTATATAGCTTTTAAAGGAATCCTATGCTTTTCCGTTTCCTTTTATATAAGAAGATTCAAGAAGGTAACAGCTTGATTGTGCGCGTGTGTATTAGGTATTGGAGCTTCTCAGGAAGAACAGAGACATGCTCTTCAATGAGGCAAGTTTATCCCATTTCGTCTCACTTTTATCTTAATAGAAATTACTTAAAGTTGTTTCTTATGGTTCTATAAAGGTCCTGGTTATGTGTTGCATATTGCCATTAACGTCCTAATTTTATTTTTTGGTGTCTAGAATTATGTGATGTATGTTGATCAGTGCCTAGTATGAAATATTGAGGCGTTTGCGTTCGTTGGAAATCGTAGGTTAAGTTGACTATTATGATTGAGGATCCAAGAGAAGTGGAGAGAAAGAGGTTGCTTGGAATAGAGGAGGTAGATGGCCCAACAAGGGAAGACTTGGCTGAAGCCTTGGTGCAGGTGAGTTTTCATGTCTTTGTTCTCATTATAGACGAAATAAATGCCACTCGAATTTGAGTCATTCAACCACAATCGAGACATCAAAATCTGATTCTTAAGATCACAAATTGAGTAGCAGCTTTCAGTGAATTTAAGACATGTGATGACTCATGCATCGGTCGTCCTCAAGAAACTTGAAGAATGATCGTTGGATGACTAATGCGAAATTTAGTCCCCTCGTTTTCTTTAAAATCATGGGAACCTTATACTGACATGTCTAATATTTAAGGAATTATGGTGAACTTCTATGTCTGAAATAGCGACCTTCATTATGTAATTAAGGTATGACTGTGAATTGTCAAGTCGAATAGTTTGAATTGTGTAGTTGCATGGCAAGATTAGGTAACAACTTGATGAAGAAAGTAACTTCATTATGGCTTTAAAATAATAAATATAGATCAGTTGATATATATATATGCTTGAACTAATTGACTCCACTTCGCAGGTAAATGAAGGAAAAGTCCCCAAAAATCGACCTGCACTTCAGATGTTATATGAGGAGATGATCAATTGGCCAAATTTAGAGGTACCTCTTACTAAAGTCCCACAAATTATTCTGTTAATCTTTATCGATTCAATGTTACAAGCGCATGAAATTTCCTGAGGTTGTTAGACATATATTCGTGACGCATCTTTCAATTCTACAATGAGAAGTGTATCAACTTACCAATGTGTCTTGGCAAAATAAAAAATGATGTCTAAATGTTGAAAAATGATTGTAGCTTCTCAGCAATAATTTGATTATTAGCACATCATTCAGCATCTATGTTGAATACAATGTCGTGTATCCAAAGGCCAAAAAGGCGATGGATAATACCCGTTGTGCAAAATTTTCCTTAGCTATGTCTTTCTGACAAAATCATGTTAGTCATCGATCATTTCAGCAGAATAGATAGCGAGCTGATTTGTGTTGTCAGTTTAGACCTGATTGCTTCTCTTACAGATATTTTTGTCCTTTTTTTACAAGGTTGAGGCTCCAAAATCAAAACGAGGCAAATCATTATATGCAAAAGCCACGAATACGGGCGTTGATCCAAAAGAGGCGGCCAAGAGACTTAACATAGACTGGGATTCAGCTGCTGAAATTGAGGATGTCGATGTCAAGGACAGTGAAGATATACCGGCAGCAGTGGTCTGTTTTCATCCCTCTTTCAACTTCTCTACGTGAATAAATTAAGTGTTTGGACGTGAATTTCTTAGTTGTTACAGCGGCATTCTCTTAAGACAACTATTAATTTCTTAATCCTCGATAAAACAAGACGATTGCAACAAAATTTAGATGAATTACAGGGTGATAAAACTCTTGCAAAAGATCTGTTGAACGATCTCTTTCTTTTTCAGATTTTTAATCTTCATTTGCGGCTGATTATGATAGTTTTGACCATGGCATCTGACCGATTCATCGATTTCTTCTGGTTTCATTTTGTTGCAGGGCTATGGAGCGTTGTATTTAGTCTCGGCTTTTCCAATTATTATCGGTATCTCTGTTGTTTTGATCCTTTTTTACAATTCTCTTCAGTAGATTTGCTTCCAATTGTAACACCATCAGCCACTGTCAAGGATGTTTTTGTACATCAAAATCGACGAAATGAAAAAATTAGTTTTTGTCAAGTTGTTGTCGTGGAATAAACCTACCAACTAATTTGATTTCTTCGATTTATTCGCCATCTATTCACCTCATTCCTCGGTTTCGTATCTACATCTGGTGCAGGTAAGGATTCTTACTCTCTGTGAATATTGTAATGGCCTTTCGTGCGGGCATATATCTGTCTTGATTCAGTCTTTGTCTTAAATAGAGAATGACACTTTGGCATGGTCCGAGTCAACAACACTGATGTCTTTGTTTTTTTTTTTTTTAATAGAGCAATGAAGTCAACACTGTGGTAAGATTACAGATTATGAAGGAAACATAAAGAGGACGTGGAGTCATGTCTGGGACGTGCAGGCCATCCTACTCCATCTTTAAATATCAATTTTATCTTTGGCCTTTGCCATCATCACCGATTTGAAGTTCTGTCCTCAGATTCTGCAGCTGACATGGCAACTGCGGTGCTGACGGCCACGGTGAGTTTCAGGGAGGAGAATCAAGAGGACTGGCATGACTTTGAGGTTGTCGGAGGGAATGAACCGAATCTTCTTGTCAAGAAGACAAGCATGCAGTCGGAGAGGCAGATTTCAGTGGACCCTAAATCGCTCAAGGCTTTATCTATGAGGAACAATAGTTTCAATTTGGTACTTCCACCGGCGATTTCACCTCCTAGGAACTTGGACGTGCCGTTGCCATTGCCTCTGCCGCCAGTGAGAACACAATTCGTGAGCTGCAGCCTCCCGAATTCAGCCGCTACGTCTCCTAAACACAATTCGGGCGTGTTGAATAAGATCAAGAACAGAGAACAGGACCTGAACCTCATGCTCGTCCAAGACGCTGCCACGGCGTTTAGGAGAAGTAAGTCTTGCGGAGAAGGGAGAGCGTGTGCGCCTTCACTCGATTTCGACGTCTTGATGCATAGATCAAAACAAGGGAATCCTCATCATACAAGCTTCTCTAAAACTCTCTCTCACAAGAGCAGTATAAGTAGTTTCTTCTCCAAAACAGAGTCTAACAAGAGCAATAGAAGCATCAAAAGCATCAATTCATTAGAAGACGGGTTCAAATGCAGCGCTCTCTGTTTATACCTCCCAGGATTTGGAAAAGGAAAGCCTGTTCGATCATCACGAAAGGACGATTCTTTCACCAGAACCACCACAATGGCGTCGTCCACCACTAGAACAACCTCCATTAGAGACAATAACACAGTGATTTCAGCCCGAGCGTCACTTGAAAAGTTCGAATGCGGATCATGGAGTTCTTCAGCGTTGATATACGACGACAATGTTGACACCGCAGGCCACTTCTTCGACCTGCCGTCGGAACTGATCAAGGGTGGCTCCGGTGGTGATGACCAGGACGAGCCAGTTTCCGCAGCTTTCGTGTTTGACAAGGAACATCTAGAAAAGGAGATCAAAGGGGTTTTGAAGACGTCCAATTCAAAATCGAGGAGGTCGACCGAGTCACCACGCCATGTCAGGTTCTCAACGTCGTCGCCGGTGTCATACCCGACATCTCCGACGTCGATCACGGCTCAATTGATGCAAGCCTCCGAGGACTTGAACATTTTCTTGGAAGCTCAAACCGTGTGAAGACTAAGTCTTAATAACTACTATTAACCATTCTCTTGTTGATGTTTTATAGCAATTAAACTCACTTCACATTACCAAAACAAAAAATCTTCACCAAAACAAACATATTTTATAAAATTAAATATCAAAACTCACTAAAAATATTCGAATTTTCATTTCTGATACCCATAAAAAACGTATTAATATATCCTAAAATTTATAAATTATCTATGAAAATTGAAACCGCAATTGAATTGAATCTCATAAAAACTCAACACAAAGTAAATATATATATATATATGTATATATATTTATGAGATCCACTGAGATTTCGAGAGAATATTGGAGCCGCACAATCATGCAGTCGTGTCCATTCTATAATAAATGTTGCCGTAACTTCAATATTAAATAATTCCACTTGTCCTTCCCATGCAATTAATTAAACCACAAATGGTGTCATTTTGTTTTTTGTTTTTTTACCTTGTACTTATCATTGCTACTTAGCAAATGAATTATTTAAAAATACAAGGTCGTATTAATTTTTGAAAAATATCTCTAAATAAATATCATTTTCCAAAAAATAATGCATCCATCTATATAGCCATCTTTGGTACAAATTCAATATTTCTAGAATAAAAATCATTTTTGTTATTCGTCCACCTATTATTTAGGTGTGAAATGTTTTTTAAACGAAAAAAATAGTACATTTATGACATAATAATAGAAAATAATTCATTTGTATCAACTCACATATGAATATTCCAAAAATCGATCCTGTTATCCTGAAAATTTTGTACTCTTTAACTATATTGTAATACACAAATTAATTAAACTTTTTAAGTTTCAAATTATTCCATTTTTTAATAGAGAACAAAATATATTAATGATGGTCCAAAAACTTTACCTTTATACCCTTACGACATTTTAACAACCACAAAAAATGGGTCCCATTTTATGAAAAATCAATATGGGGCCCACATTTTGTCGTCGCCTTAACTAAAAAGCATAAACGCAACGTGGATGAGCTTTAAAGCAGAGGGGAAACTCTCCCCTCAAGCAACGCTCTTATTGTTCTCTTTGCGGAAAATTTTCCCCATAATTACTTTTATTAAGCTAAACCATTTAATTTTCACGTTTTTTACATTGTACATTTTGTCCAAAAAATTTATAAATTTTTACAATCCATTATAGTTTTTATATATGACTAATACTAATATATATTCTAAAATAAATATTTAAATTCAAGATAAGAATTAAAAGTTATGATAAAATAACATTTTATATCTTACATTGAATTACATACGTGTAGTTCTTGTATTACAGTAGCTCATGACTAATATTTGAACAGATCATGAGCTCTTATCTT
>CM071866.1:41716990-41728656 GCA_036759665.1 Gynandropsis gynandra
TTAATTGCAAGCTTCTTTGTTGACAACAAAGGATTTCAACCTATTGGCAGCGAATCTGATACCGATTGCAAGCTACTCTCGCCGAATCTGTTGTGGTGTGGGGGAACAGTAATTTTCGCGCGAGAATTAGAAGTGCTCTAGAGAAGAGAGAAAAAATATCGTCAAAGGTAACATAGAATTATCAATATTTTAAAGGTAGATTTGAAGTTGAAACTTTTTTTTTCAGCCAAGGGTATTTTTAAAGAACTTTAACCTTATAGAGGCATTTTTGATAATCGCCTTTGAAATTATATTGATTATAATTAGATTTTGAATTATATAAAAAAATAATTCGAGAAACCTTGGAAGACCAGTGTGTCTCTGTTCCCTAAAAGCTTTTCTCTCCTTCGCTGGACACCGATGCATGAGGGGTCCACTCGCCTCCATCACACCAACTGTGTTATTTCCCTTGAAAAAGTTAATTCATTAATAAAATCATATAAAATCAATACTTTAGACATCTGTCCTCCACGTGTCACTTTCTCCATATGGCTACTTTATTCGCCTCCAACGTTTCAATTTATTTATATTTATAATTTATTTTACTTTTTCGTTTCGGTGATTGGAAAACGGTCGAAATAACATGCCCGTCATCTTAGAGTCTCTAGGACTCATGAGATTTTCCCTTTCCCTAAAATGAAATCTTATTTTTCGAAAAAAAATGATTTCTGCCATTCCCAAAACATTTTTGGAAGAAATGTTTAATAATTACGAATTCACTCTTTTTGTCATAATGCATTTTACAAATATTTTTTATTAATTTATAATAGTCTTGTATGATATGATCCTTTGTATACAACCAAAATAAAATAAAGATTGAAAAAAATGTATATAGTATTACAAAACTTGACTTCTCTCTTTGTAATGGTATCCACAAAACCAGTCAATTTCTTAGTTACGAAAGTATAGTATCAAAATATAATATTAAATAGTTATGAGATTATTTTATAAATATCTAATTTTCTGTATTTGTTTACTGTTCCTTTTCCGATATATTTCGAATGCCAAGCATCTGCACATAGCTAAAAAGTTTAGTATTATAAATGTTTATTTTTCTTTGAAACAAAATCATAACCCTCAAATATAGAGGAAGAACGGAGAAAGAACTGATTCCCCTTTCATTATCAGATTCGCATCAAAGGTTAAAAATAAAAGTAGATCTCAGTGTGGATACTCTAGAGCTTCGTACGTTCGGAGCTCACATCCTACACTCGTTATTCACCAAAATATGTAACTTTAAGACCTTCTTCGTGTTTTAGTGAAACTCGGCATGATTTCTTCTTAAAACATGACTGTATCTATATTTGGGTTGTTATAAAAATGCTTTCGCTACCCCGTTAGCAACCATACACTGGTATCAGAGTGTCTGGTCGTCTGTATTTAGGATTCAAGATCATTTTTTTTGGACAAAAACAGATCAAAATCAGTCGAAAAAATCACGATTATGGTTCTTGTTGCAGTTCAACTTGATTGAGCGAAAGTTTGACTCGATTGATCCGAATCTCAAACATAGCAATGGATCATCCCAAAAGTGATCGTTCGATTGAGCCGTGAGACGACTCCATCAAATCGATAGAGATGTCGATAAGCTTCGTAAAATATGGATTTGAAATTCAATATCATGACAGTTTTATCAGACGACAGTATGGTTCGACCATCGGACCGAATGATGTTTCTGTCTAATCCCAAAATAATTAAGTTCTAATGATAAATTGTTTATCATTTAACTTTTCCTTCAAATTAGACGTATGAATAAGTTCTTATTTACATGGAAGGGTCCGACAACCAAGAGGCATGTAGTTCAAGAATTAGATTAATGTGTCTATAATATGAGATCTTTAGTAAAGGAAACACTTAGTTCTTGCATACGCCTTGACTACCTAGAGGACATGCACTTAATTGTTATTCGACCATAAGATGAAGGATGAACTCAACTATATCAATAGGAACGACCTGACAACCAGGTGACTATGTGATGTAGAGCTGCATGTTTAAATTATGAATTTTGTGGTGATAGAGGATACGACTCCTTCGCAGACATCGAACATCTTAAGAAGATGTATAGATCACAAAGTTGTACTGTAAGGTATCAGTTATCGAAGACTTTGTTTAAGTCCAATTTGATTGTAAACTCCTTAGTATCGCCCCATTTTCTAAAGATGATAAGTTTTATGAACAGGTTGAGAAGCTAGGATACATATTCAGAAAAGAGTTACAACATGATCCGATCTTACAGTCACTCCTGGACACTTTTCACCATTCATTGTTTACTTCAATATGAGAAGAGAAAGGGCAAGAAAGGCCTAGAACCAAGCAAAGTGCATCTAAGGTTGGTGTTACCAAGGCCAAGGGCAGTGCTAGCAAGGGCAACCAAACAGATGTTGAGTGCTTCTTCTGTAAAAAAAGAAAAGGGTAATTGGAAAAAGAACTGCAAGGAATACCTTGCGTCTCTTGTTGATAAGAAACGAGGTAAGACTTCCATAGAAAATGTTTTCATGATCTCTTTAACTACTAGTGATTCATATAAATGGGTTTTGGATACCTGTAACAGCTTTAACATATGCAATATGTTGAAAAGACTGAGAATTAGTAGAAGGTTCAAGAGAGGAAAATTCAATCTGAAGGTTGAAAATAATGTAAGTGTTGCTGCTCTAGCCGTAGGATCGATTTCTCTTTATATGTCTATCTGCAAGACCTTATTGTTAGAAGACTGTTATTATGTTCCAAAATTTATTTCGAACATAATTTTCATTTCCATGTCAGATAGATGTGGTTTTAAGTCAATTTTTAGTGATAACATTTGCTCTATTTATCATGGCGATGATTTATGTGCGAATGGTTATTTTCAACAAGGTATATATGTCTTATCTCATGTGAATGTTCAATCTATTAATATGCATGTTTTTTGTCATAAGAGAAATTTAGATGATCGTCTAAACCAGACTTTCTTTTGGCATTATAGATTTGGTCATAGAAGAGATCAACATGTTTCATAAAGATGGCTTTCTGGGCCATAATGATTATGAATCATATGCAACTTGTGAGTCTTGTTTGATGGGTAAAATGACCAAATCTCCGTTTATTGGAACCAGAGAGAGCTACGGAGCTTCTAGGAATCGTACATACTTATATGGACTTATGAAAATTTAAGCTAAGGGTGGATATTCGTATTTCATCACTTTCACTTTCACGTTTGTGTATCTTATGAAACATAAATCCGAATTTTTTGAAATGTTGAAGAGATTCCGCAGTGAAGTGGAGAAACAAACTAGAAAGAGTATCAAGGTGTTGAGGTTTGATCGAGATGGATAATATATAAGTCATGATTTTCTAGATTATCTAAGAAAAAATTGGATTTATCACAATGGACTTCTCTTGGGACACCCCAACATAATGGTGTATCCGAAAGGAGAAATAAGACTTTGTTAGATATGTTCTGATCCATGATATGGTTTATAGATCTTCTAGTAAATTTATGGGGTTATACTTTAGAAGTGGAAACATATCTTTTGAACAAAGTTTCTATTAAAGTCGTTTCTAAGACACCATATGAGATATGGAAAGGACGAAAACCCAACCTGAACATATAAACGTTTGGGTTTATCCTGCATTCGTAAAGAGACTTCAATTAGACAAGCTAGATGCTAGGTCTGATAAGTGCAGATTCATCAATTATCTCAAGAAAACTATAAGATATTATTTCTACCACCATTCTGAGCACAAAATGTTTGTGACCAAAATTGTAACCTTTCTCAAAAATGAATTTCTTGAAGAAATAATTCATGGTAGAGAAATAGTTCTTGATGAAATTCAAGAACCCAATGAACTAGCGCAAGCTCAAGAACCGAAGGGCTCCATATTCAAATGTTGAAGTGAGAGCATATGCTCAAGAGCAAGTTCAAGAACCCGTTCAGGAACTAGTTCAAGAACCAATTCAGGAACTAGTTCAAGAACATGTTCAAGAACAAGTTCAACCAGACATTCCGGTGCAGGTAGAACTTGTTGCATAAGCCTCTTTGAGAAGGTCTACCCGTTCTCGACATACGCCTGAAAGATTGAATCTAATGGTGCAAAAGGACGTGATTGGTCATAGAGATTACGATCCGTTGACTTTCCAAGAAGATATACAAGGTCCACATTCTAAGAAATGGTAAGAAAGCCATGGAATCCGAGATGAAATCTATGGAAATCAACGAATTATAGGCTTTGATTGAATCTTCTGAGACTTTCAGACCAATTGGTTGTAAATGGGTATACAAGAAGAAGATTGGAAAGATGGGCAGGTAAAGACCTATAAAGCCCATCTAGTGGCCAAAGGTTACAGTCAACGTGAAGGATTGACTATGAAGAAACGTTCTCCCCTATGACAATGCTTAAATATATTTGGATTCTACGTGCAATAGCTGTCTACTATGACTATGAGATATGAGAAATAGGCGTGAAAACAACTTTTCTTAATGGATAGCTACAAGAAGAAGTCTATATGACTCAACTTGAGTGTTTCACGTTGTCATCTCAAAGTGACATGGTGTGCAAGCTTCAAAGGTCTATCTATGGACTTAAGCACGCTTCTCGAAGTTGGAACATTCTCTTTAACAAAAGAGTTGAAGAGTTCAATTTTGTTAAATGCGAAGAAGAACCTTGTGTGTACAAGAAGGTTAGTGGAAACGCAGTTGTCTTCCTTATGCTATATATAGATGACTTATTGCTCATAAGGAGTGACATACTAGCCTTGCAAAAGACACAGTCATGGTTGCCTGATCAGTTCTCCCTGAAGGATCTAGGAGAAGCAAACTATATTCTAGAAATAAAGATCTATAGGGATAAATCAAAGAGGTTGCTTGGACAGTCTCAATCCCAGTACATTGACAGTATCGTAAGACAATACAACTTGTAAATTCCAAGAAAGACTACCTTCCGATGACACTGGAATTACTCTCTCTAGGGAGGATTGTCCTAAAACCCGAGAAGATAGAAAACACATGATTGATATCCCATATGCTAGCGCAGTGGGAGCCATCATGTATTCTATGACATATACTAGGCCTGACGTAGCCTATTCGCTACGTGTGACGAGTAGATATCACTTAGATCCTGGTGAGAGACGCTAGAAGTTGGTAAAGACCATCCTTAAGTACTTGTGAAGAACTAAAGACTAGTTCCTCATATATAGAATTTCTACTTTGCAGTTAGAAGGGTTTACTAATGCGAGTTTCTCGACAGAAATGATGATAATCGATCCATTTCAGGCTATGTGTTTTGCCTAAATGGAGGAGAATAAGTTGGAAAAGTTTTAAACAGGCTACGGTAGCCGATTCGATCACTGAAACAGAATACATAACTGCATGTGAGGCGGCTAAATAGGCAATTTGGATGAGAAAGTTCATAGATGAACTTGGTGTGGCACCTTCAATAAATGAACTTGTTCCTTTATCATGTGATAACACCAGGGCTATAGCCCAGGCGAAAAAAACTATGGTCTCATCAGAAATCGAAACATGTTTCGCGGAAGTACCATCTTATTCAAGAAACCATTGAGCGTAAAGCGTTCAAATCCAAAAAGTAGATGGAAAGGAAAATGCAACAGATCCGTTCATGAAGGCACTTAGGTCAAATGAGTTTGATAAGTATAATATGAAGATCGGATTGAGGGACATGACGAGGTGGAACTAGTTGTAACATATATTAGACATTGTTATAGAGATTAGTAGCGAGTTATGTATTATTTCTAGACATCATCTTTTAGTATGACATTATATATATATATGTATATATTATCATTTTATGATTATCATAGGTGTCTGATAGAGTCCATGATTAAGTCTAGAAACTTGATGTTATTATAGAGATCATAATAAAAAGAAACAAGTTTTGATACGACTTAGTCTAATTGTTCTTGCTCGTTGGATCACTAATCGGACTTTAGTGATCCTGAAAAAACAACATGTATGTGATGATTTCTATGGTGATAGAAATTAGTAGATCCTTTCACTAAATCATATATGTGGGTGATGGACATTGAGATGTGATCACTGAACTGGCCTAAAGGAAGAATTCTTAATGATTAAATTACCAATAATCTGTCAATAAGCTTTCTCCAGAGGATCAGAATGTTAGATCTTTTTTAGACCCGAGATCAACATAGTAACTGGTATTCTATCTATTATTCTTTGATTCTAGACACCTAGTATTTTTTCTGCAGCTATATAGATATTGGGAGTAATTAGATGCTTATGTAGTTAGTGACTGGTCAATATAGGATTTTTCAACTCTTGGTATGAGTTCGAGCTCTATATTGTCAGCTATCATAACGACTATAACAAATTCTCGATCATGGTTACATGAATGAATGAAGAAAATAGTTTTTTTAGGTTCATTCTCCAGTCGATTATGATTGGTATGAAACATAGTTGATAATCCTTAAGGCTTGACAATAAAACCATGCCTAGGATTTATCCAGAGCTGTAAAGATAAAAGGAAATATTAACATCATCTTCACCATGGTTTGTCTTGAGTATAGTTGTTACTCATATGAGTAAGGATGTTATTTCATGCCATCCGATCGTTGAGGAATGTTTCTAGACACCAAACTCGATTAGTTAATTAGGGAACACTAATTAGCTATTGTTTAGTGATTAACCTACGAGATCACGCACTCACGAGTATTTCGGTCTTTGCTTATGATTGTAAGAAAACCAGTGCGGAATGCGATTATATTCATTTTCTAGCACCGACGAATATTATCGTACTTGATTTATCTCTAGGGGTTGTACATCGAATATACGGACATGTATATGTATGGAGATACATGTACTTAGACTATCTGAAATATTACATTAAGGCAAATGGGAGATTGAAAATACAGTGCTAAGTATTCATGAGATTATTTTGTAAATACCTCAAAAGTTTAGTATTGTAAAAGTTCATTTTTTCCTGAAACAAAACCCTAGCCCACAAATAGAGACGAAGAACGGAGAAAGAACTGATTCCCCGTTCGTGATCAGATTCGCATCAAAAGTTGAAAGAAAATGTAGATATCAGTGTGGAAACTCTATAGGCTTCGTACGTTCAGAGCTCATATCCTACACTCGTTCGTATTCCCCAAAATAGGTAACTCTAATAATCATTGTTCGTGTTTTGGTGAAACCCCACATGATTAATTCTTGAATCATGACTAGATCTATATTCAAGTTGTTATAAAAATGCTTCTGCTACCCCATTAGCAACCCGAGAGTGGTATCGAGCGGCTGATCATCTGTATTTAGGATTTGAGATCAATTTTTGTATGAAAAATGAATCAGAATCTGTCAAAAAAATCACGATTATGGTTCTTGCCTGAGAGTTTGACTTGATTGAGCGACAGTTTGGGTTGATTGATCCGAACCTCAAACATCGCAATGGATTGTCCCAAAAGATGATCGCTCGATTGAGCCATGAGACGACTCCATCGAGTCGATAGAGATTTCGACATGCTTCGTAAAATATGACTTTGAAGTTCAATATCATGACAGTTTTATGAGACGACCATATGATTCGTCCATCGAATCGAATGATGTTTCTGTCTAATCCCAAAATAATTGAGTTCTAATGGTTCTTCTTGAAACATAACTAGATCTATATTCGAGCTGTTATAAAAATGTTTCTACTACCCTTTTAGCAACCCTACACATGATATTGTCAATATCCTCACAATTCGTCTCAAATATCATTATTTGATAATTCAACTCTTCCAACTTTCCATTACTTCGATAATACATGATAAATTTCATTTGCATATGTACTTCTTCTTTCTGTTACATTCTCCAATTCAATGCAATCATCATGGGCATTACATACTATTGTTGCCCCCTCTTCAATATAACAAGTTGTTCTTGGCTTTCCAAATCCTCCAAAGAATCCAAAAAACAAGTTATTTTGATCTAATTATCACCTTATTTTATCCTAAAATTTATAAATACACTCTATTCGTCCCTAAAATTTTATTAATTCTAAATTATTTTCTTTTATAGTTTGATTAACAAAATTTTGATATGAATTTATGTTGTATGAATTGATACACGTAAAAATTACTAAAAATTAAAGTTTTTACGTTTTGCCTATTTTCCATCAAGTTTTGGACTATCCTATTATCCCTCTAAGTTTAGTTTTAATCTTATTTCCCTTTATGTGTTGCAATTCAACATATCACCCGTCCGTCTATTTTTCGTTAGCTCTGTCATATTTAAACGAAAATCCTAAATACCCACATGACTTTGATCTGACCTGATTACTCGACTCGACCGGAATTTATTTGATTTTGACTGGAATTGGCAATGATTTTAACTTGAACAAAATCCAAATTTGACTCAAATTGGATTTATTTTTTTACCTAAATTGAGTGATTTTGACTCGACTTTGTAACCGATTTTGACACAATTGATTTAGACTCGAATTTTATTAAATTTGGATGCGATTTTAACTTGAATTTGACATAATTTTAACTCAAACCAATTAGATCGACCGAATCTAACTCATTTTATTACCTAATTAACCGAACCAAACCAAACCCAATTTTCACCCAAATTGAGTTGTAAAATATGAAAGAAAAATAAGATTATAACTTAATTTTGAAAGATGAATAAAATGAATTCAAAACATGGAACAATAAATAAAATATAAAATATAAAATATAAATAGAACATTGAAGGAGAAATATGAATTTTATCCATAGATCACACTTTACAATTTTTTTTTTTAAAAACCCCCCACTTGATCGAACAAAAAAATGGGCGTTATTGGGCCTCATCACCAGATCTCAAAATTTGCTCTCTTATTATTAAATTATACTCTTCAAACCAATGTAGTTTTTACAATAAATTTTAATTCATATATGTCATTTGATAATTCAATACTTTAGGTTTTAATGGTAATGGAAGACGGTGAAGGAAAACGCATCGAAATCTATCTATCTATGATGCTTTAATCTTTTCGTTTATTCAGATAACCATGAAATATTTAATCTTCTGATTTATATGGTCACATATTAATAAAAATAGTTCTGTAAAATTGGAAAATTTAATTTCTAATCATGAAATATCATAAATATATTCTCTTTAAATATCTTTAAAGAATATATATATATATATAAAATTAGATAATACTTGATTTTTTATTTATTTTCTCTTCTCAAAATTCTAACTCAACTAGATAAATTTTTTTTTCTATTTTTTATTTTTACATTAATTATCGATCATAAATTATTTTAAAATAATTACATATTATTAATATTAATATTTTAAAGAAACATAAAACATTTAGATTAAATCTAGGTGATATTATAGTAATTATATCTAAATAAATTAAAAATTAATAAATTAATAAATAACTAAAACACAAAACAATGTTTATATATTTATTTAAAATAAAATTCAATAAATTATTAAAATTTGACAAAATAATTATTATAAAATATTGATTTTAATTACATAAATAGTTTAAAATTATTTGTATTGGAAAACAAATTTTAAGTTGTAATTTATTTTAATAAATTTAATTTTTAGAAAACTACAATTACACGTATTTAAAAGTAGATATATTATTAAAAAATTGACATGAAAAAATAATTAATATTCATCATATCATTTTTCCTCTCTAACTAATGTTTATTTTCTATATTATTTAGATTCAATTTATCTCTTGATTAATATCCATTTTCTTTATAATTAACATAAATAAATAATCTCTTATATATTAAATTTCTACAAAACAAATTATCTATTAAAAATTAAAATAAATAAATAAACGAAAATAACATCATAATTTATTTTGAATTTACATATATATTTTAAATATATATCGTTTCAAAATAAAAATTCACTCGTGTAATACACAGATTATAACCTAGTTAATATATTAAAAGTTGAATAATCTCTCTCTTCTCATGCATTCTCAATTCTCTGCCTTTCACATCAACAATCAAGATAATTTTTTTAGTTTTTTTATTACTCATTTATTTTTAAAAAATTATATATTAGAATGTAAAATAATGATATATTACTTTAAAGAAACACACAATATTTAGATTAAATTTAGAAGTTATTTTAGTAATTAGGTAAATGAATAAATAAAATTTTAGTAAATCATTAAAAAATATTTATATATTTATTTCAAATAAAATTTTGTAAACTATTAAATTTTTAAAGTTTGAAAAAATAATTATTGAAAAATATTCTTTTAATTATATATATTATTCAAAAACTATATTTACCGGTATTTAAATTAGATAATTTTTTATGTATACACTTATTTAAATTCAAAACATTAATTAATTTTTTATATATTGAATTTCTATAAAAACTAAACATTTGTTTTCCATATATTCTTTTAATTATATACATTATTTAAATTTAGTTATATTGAAAAAAATAACTTATCCTAATACATTTGAATTTTCAAAAACTATAATTACAAATATTTAAAATTAGATAAATGAATTATGTACATTCTCTATTTGATTTATTTACATTTAAAAACATTAATTAACTTTTTATATATTGACTTTCTACCAAAAAATAATATATATATATATATATATATTTTAACCTGAAACATCATTAAACCTTCAGTAAAAAAATAATACCTATCATATCATTTACTTTCTTTAATTAATATTCAATTTTCATAGTGAACTTAATTATACCATAATGTCAATGTGAGTTCACCAAACTTCTTTTCATCTTTTTTTAACTGCTAAAAGATAACAAAAAACAAATAAAGTTCACATATTGATATATCATCAACACATGACATTGCCTCCTAGACATGCCAAATTTCCACGTAAATTAAATACATGATCACATACACATTTATTAATAATAAATAGAAAAATACAAATAGCGTCTACACATATCCCACAGCTAAAGTTAGGAACTTTAATTTAGTATATGTGGATACTACGATACAACATTACATAACAAGAGAGCTGGTGCCATTGTCACGGCTGCCGAAGGTCGCTGAGCGGCAAGAGCCATACAGTGGAATTTCTGGGACACGTCACCAAGTGGTCAATGGTCATGCCCGTGGCTTTCAGAAACGAGTGTATCACGGTTGGTCCGACAAATCTAAACCCTCGATGAACCATGTCTTTGCTTATGCTCTCCGATTTCGATGTCTTCACAGGGGTGTTCTGACATGATGTGTACTGTGGTACGATCGCCTTGTATTTTACGAACCCCTTCGAGTACTTGGTGGATGACCCCACTTTTCTCTTCACTATCATTCCAAATCATGGGTTTTAGCATGACGACGTTCTATTCTCACGTGTGTGTATTTATAGGGTAAAACTCCTATTTCCACCCAAACTTTGCGTACTTTGCTTATTCCCCCTCATGTATGACACTCATCCTATTTCCCCCTCATCTATCACCCATAATCTTATTCTCCCCTCAAGTTTTTTAATTAAGTCTATTCCCCCACGATGTTTAAAATTCTATTAAATATCCAGAATTTTGACCCAAACCCTAAAAACCCATCAATTTTGACCCGATTTCATACCCAATTTTGACCCGACCCGACCCGACCAAAATTAAAATTAAATTAAATCCGGTTTACCCAATTATTTACCCAGTCCGGTTTAATATAATTTTGAC
>CM071866.1:41741598-41754846 GCA_036759665.1 Gynandropsis gynandra
CCATTGCAGTTCATGAGCACATTTCAGACATGTACATAGATGTCCGCACCTGCAAATTAACCATCAAACCCTCATCACCTTTACTTTTAGCGTTTCGCGTTTTTCACGTTTTCTAAACGCAATCACTCTCAATCTTCATGTACAACAACAAAGTAAGCTTTAAGCTTTACCTGTACAAGAGAGAGTCCACAGGCATCTCGTAGCAGACGCAGCACTTGCGTTTTAGCGGACTCCTGGTGTCTCCTTGTTGATCTGCACCTGCGTATTTACATGATTCTGTTCGTCAACTGTCGGATTGATTCGTTCGAACGAAGAAAAAACATGATGAATTGGTGTGATATTCACCAGAACATGAATCTCGATTCTGAAAAAGATGCTGCATATCGATACATGATGTGATCGAGTTTCGTAACTCGAGCATTTCACGTTGAAGTTGATTAATTTGGCTCTTGAGATCACAGATCATCTGCATCTCCTGTGAGAATGTGCATAAGCATTGAGATGTTACTTCTCCATCACGTAATCTCATGACCCAACAGAGCAAAAGCTAGTAAGAAAGAGGGCAACTTACAGGGGAAGTATCCTGATTTGTGGGAAATGAAGATCGATCAGAAAGAGATGGTGCGGGAAGAGAAAGGGAAGTGACAGGGTCTTGGTCATCACCAACGTCTTGATCTCGAAAACTCCAAGACATCATCGTACTTTGTGCCGATGATTGGCTGAAACCATCACTTGCTACCTCATGCCACTGATTATTCGTCTCTCTCTCTTCTTGAATACCCTTTTCTTCTTCTTCCTCTTCTTTCTCTTCTATGTTATCTTTGTCACTTTCTGAGCCCTGAATCGTCCACCTCTCTTGAAGTTCTTCTTCTTTGTCATCTTGCTTTCTCTCTGAACCTAATCGTTGTTGGGTTCGAGAAATCATCAGTTTGTCGATCTTTTCCCGCAAATCGCTTGAGAGAAAATCGGAAACTGTTCGTCTGCAGAATGATACACAATTACAACAACGTTAAACGAAAAAAAAATCACTCTCTCGTGAAGATTTGGTCATTGGTACCTCTCGATGAGTCTGCGAATATCTTCCTTTGGTGAATCAGTGCTTAGAACCTCGAGGTACCACTGCTTCCTGAGATCTTCCCAGTAACTACGAGGACGTGATATGTCATTTATCCAATCATAAGTACTCTCTTCTTCATTGTATGGATCATAATCCATGTATTGTTCATCATCATCATCATCTTCTTCGTCTTGTACTGTTACACATTCATCCTCGTTACTATCAATTTCCATTGATCCAAGAGGCAGACAGGTCATTGTCGATGATTCATGAATTTCTTCCTTATAAGAATCTGAATTACTTGAAACTGAAACTTCTTTATCATCGAGTAAACAATATTTCTCTATAGTTGTCTGTTCAGAGACGTGTTTCATAGTTTCTTCTTCCTCTTTCATGTCTCTTTTATACAAACATGTCATGTCTGGAACTTCTACAGGATTTTTCATATCTGTCATCATTTGACGCAGAGTAATGTTCTCTACTGTTTCTCTTGAACTAATGCTTCTTTCCGCAGTTTCCACATTGACAATTCTTCTTTCAGCTTCTTGCAACAGAACTTTCTTCTCAATTATATGAGGAATAGCTTTGCCCTTGCTTTCATCTTTTCCTTCAGGATTCTTTGGAACCCTTTTCTCCTTAGAACTCCACAGATTCACCTTCTCCGTTGTTCTCATTTTAGTTTTTTCCTCTGCAGATTCATTGGAATTAGTTTTATCTGCTTTTTCTTCTGTTTTCTGTGCAGGTTTCATCCATGGTGTCTTGTTTTCGGCACTTCCACTAAAAACAGCTTTCTTATCATATTCCACTGCCCAGTTTGCATCTCGTCTTACCCGTGAATTACTTTTCTCAGTCGTGTCTTGCAAAACGTTCTTCTCTTCAGTATCCTCGGTCAAGCATGCCTTCACTCTCAAAGCATCCAAACGATGATTGTATTCATTCACCCGTGAAGAGGCTGAACCAGAGTAAACCCTTACTGATTCCACAGTGTTATTAACATTGGCTATGCCACTACTCTCAGCTTTCATGTTAACTTCCAATCCACAGTTAGCGTTTTTCTCTGATTTTTCTTGTAACACGTTCTTCTCTTCAGTTTCCTGCAGAGCCTTGTGGGGCATTACATCCTCGGCCAAGAATACTTTCAATCTAGAAGCTTCTTGATGATGGTGGCCGCCTTCATTCACCCGAGAGGAGACGAAACCAGAGGAGCTTCTTGCTTCCACCATGTTGGTTACACGACTGTTCTCTGAATCTGTCTTGAATCTGTCTCTGCATTGTGTTTCATCGAGTTGTTTGGTAACTCGGCAAGATGATAAAGACATGCAATCAAATCACAGATGTGACATACCTCAGATTCATCGAGACAGACCCTCGCGGTGTTCGAGTTACATCAGATACTGTTGATTTAGACCTGTGACTGTCTTGAATTGCTTTGCACCTTTCTAAACACCTAATCTTAAGCATAGACTGAAGAAACAATAAAAATGGTCAACATATAGCCTTGTTTGTGTTTGTAGATTCTTTTCTTCTTCATGAAACCGACGAAAAATTACCTGAAGACGTCCACGATAAGTAAACTTTGAAACGCCATGGCGTTCGAAGAGCCAGGCGAGCTCCTTTATCCGGTCTTGCATCATCTTCGTCAACAAGGCTTCGTATGCTTGTCGCCCTCTGATCCTTGGGACGCAAGCAACCTGCGGAAAACTTCTCTGCTCCATAACCTGCACTTCTTTGTTACTTGCAAAGGTACTGTCATTAATGCCATTGATGCTAATGTCATTGATGGTTTCAGGGTCATTGCTCAGTTTTCGGATAATATCCAGAACTCTGACCCCTTCCCTCTCTTTCTCTTTCTCTCCAAAATCCAAAACGCGGATCCGATCCGATTGTGAACTGTGATCCACGTCTTCCGTTTCTGGTTGAATTACCTCTAATTCCTTAACCATGTCCTCGTTGATGGATTCTGAACAAGAATTAGAATTCTCGGTTTGGCTCAATCCGGATGTTGTTCTGCCATTGCTTAGCGCTTGACTTTGGCCGGAATTCGGAATCTGCATTCTTGCCTCCCATATCTGAACAAGCGAAGAAGCTCCCAAGATTTCGTTTGTTGACAGGTTCTCGGGTTGACCCGGACCCGACAGAAATGGAGATGATGGCAAAGATAGATGTGAATTTGAAGAAATCTGAGAACCAACATGAGATTCTCGCGTCTGTTTACGATCACAAACAGGTGATTTCAACGGACATTCCATAATTTCTCTTCTCTTTCCATTGTAATCTTCTCGGGAGATGCTGGAGTTGTCGTTGAGATGATCTCTGACACAAATCTTCTCGATCACGGTGTGTACGGTTCGGACATTGTTGTTGTTGCTGCTCTTGCTGTTGTCTCGGATACATTTCTCGTGCCGGCTGCGGTCTCTCAGAAGCCAATTGAATGTCTGAGATGACGCCATTTCAACCTCAGAAGAAGCCATGTCCATCAAAATCAAGAACAACCCAAATCCCTATTGTAATAATCTCGGATTCTCTCTCTGTTTTTTCTTATGTATTGGATTCTGATGACAAACATGAACATGACAACACAAGAATCACCATTTTTGCAGAAGAATTATGTGATTCTCCAAATACAAGAGACAGAACAGGAGAGAAAAAAAACAATGAAACAGTTTTGTCGTTCTCCACCAATATTGTTTAGGAAAAGAATATATTAATCATTTGAAAAATTCCCCAAATTTAGAAGAACTTCGAGCTGTGTGGTCGTAAAGAAACAATGGGTAAAACAGAGTATATGCATACAGAGACACTGTCAAAGAGACAGGCAGAGCATAAATGACATTATTAATGACTTCGTCTTCCTATATTATATATATAATATAATCTATGATCATAATTTTAATTTTTTTTCTAAATGATAGATTTCCGCAGTCTGCTAAATAAAAAGGAATAAACTTTATCTCCCTTTTTATTAATTGACTGCAAAATGAAAAAAAATGGTAAATAAAAAGGAATCAAATTTATATCCCTTTTCATTATTTGACTATCAAAATCAAGAAATAAAACATGGAAAAATTGTTAGTGCTATTAACCCTCAATTTATTCATATGAAAAATCATATATATTTCATCTTTGGGATTACAAAAATATAATAAATTTTAATGCGGGTGGCTCTTATATGGAACATGATCTATTTACAAAAAAATTGAGGATCCAATAATAAGGATTCAATAGCGACAATAACGTGTTACAAACAAATATATAGGATTTTCTTCTAAAAGAAAATGGAAACAAAAAATAATAATAATAATAGAAACAAATTTTTTTTTATCCTTGTGAGTGTTATTGTGTTGCCTTAAGATGACTCAACCTTGAATGTAAACATTTATGAGAATAAAAATTCAAACTTTACTATGCCATTACATGGCTAATTAAGGTATCTGGATTTAATTAGAAATCTTAATTACCTAACAATCTTTCTCTATTTTAGATATAATATCCTAACTATTTTCCAATTTTGGTGATTATATAGATTCCTTCTTTATGATATTTGATTGATGTATTTCCGATGGGCGTGGGAAAAATAAACCGTTGGAATTTGTTAACATTAAGATACCCACATTTTATGTATTATCCTTTTTTTCGTTGCATTTACCTTTTTTTTTCAATTTAATTCTTAATTTCAAACAACCTATATATTAATTCTAATATTTTTTATTTCAATGAAAATAGTTTAAATGCATATAAACCAAAATACCATGACATAGTTTATCATAATATATAAAATATTCATATCGATATCATGTAACAATCATTTCATTTAAAAAAAATAATTAAAATACATATGCTGATATACAAAATTAGACATTTTAAAATTTATTTCAAAAGTACGTTTAATTAATTTTTAGTACTCTCAATTAAGGTTGGACTAAATATTCGAAGTATTCGTATTCGATTCGTATTCAAACCGTATTCGATCTGAAAATGCAAATATCCGAAGGAACAAAAACAAAGACAAATATAAGAAATTAGATATTCGATAAATACAAATACAAATAGTATATTCAATTATTCGCAGTTATTTGTATCCGTAAATATTAAATAAATAATTTATTTAATATTTATATATATAATAAAATTAATTATAAGGATCAAATTATAAATAAAAAATAGATGTAGGTTCCAAAGTAAATTCAATTCATAAGTTAAATACATAAACTAATTCATAAATCAACACAAAAATAATTAATAAAAAAATTTATTTTAACTTGATCATTGTGAATGTTTTAAATTTAAAATTTTATACTTATATGGTTAAAAATTCATATATTTTTATTTAAGAACTGAGGTTTAAAAGTTTTAATAAGAATTAATATTTTTAAACATTATTTAACAAATGAATTTTTTTATAGAATTTGAATAATTTGAAAAAATATAATGAAGGTTAAATTTTGAGAGATAATTGAACAAAATCCAAAATTGAAAGAATTCAGACTAAAACATACTCGAAAGATAAAAGATCATTATCCTATTAATTTTTCATATATTTTTCGTTAACTTTAAAAAGTTGCACCTTTATTTTTATATTTCGAAACATATTTTCTTTTGTTTATATTTAAAAAGATGATCATCTCTATGTGAAGGTTAAAAAAATTTGAAAGTAATAAGATGATGATGATTAAATTTTGAGCTATTATTTTTTTCAAGTTTAAAATTGATAAAAAAAGACTAAAAAATGCAAAAAACATTTTCTAAATTTGATCATCTTGGATTGATTTAAATTTTAAAATTTATACTTATATGGTTAAAATCCATAATTTTTTATTTAAAAATTGATATTTTAAAATTGTAATAAAAATTAACGATCTTGTTAATATTAAGATAACATAAGAATTTTTTTTACAGAATTTAAAATAATCTGAAAGGATACAATGAGAGTTATATTTTGAGATACAATTGAACCAAACCAAAATTGAAACGATTCGAACTAAAACAATTTACTCCAAAAATAAAAGAATATAATGCTATTAAATTTTTTTATATTTTCGTTAACTTTAAAAGGTTGCACCTTTATTTTTCATATTTCCAAACATATTTTCTTTTGGTTATATTTAAAAAGATGCTAATCTCTATGTGAAGGTTAAAAAATTTTGAAAGCAAAAAGGTAGGACTAAAATTTGAACTATTATTTTTTTTTAAAATTTAAAAATGATAAAAAATGACTAAAACAATGAAAATGAATCTTTTTTTTTAATTTGATCATCATGAATTGATTTAAATTTATAAATTTATACTTATATAGTTAAAATCCATATTTAGTATTTAAATTTGAGATTTTAAAATTAATAAGAATTGACGATCTTTTTTTAACATTTAGTTAACACAACTTTTTTTTTATAAAATTTGAATAGTTTGGAAGAATTGAACGAGAGTTAAATTTTGAGATAAAATTGAACAAAATCTAAAATTGAAAAAGTTCGAACTAAAATAATATACTCAGAAAATAAAAGAACATTATCTTATTATTTGTTTATTCCTTTTTATTTACCATTTTTTTTCATTTTGCAGTCAATTAATGAAAAGATATAAAGTTCATATTTCCAAGTAGATTTTATTTTTCTATTTTTATTTAAAAATATGACTATGTGTAAAGGTTAAAAAATTTTGAAAGCAATAAGATAAACTAAAATTTAAGTTATTGTTTTTTTGAAGTTTAAAATTGATAAAATTTTGAGTTTGAGTTTAAATTTAAATTGAATTTAAACATATTCGTCTGTTAAACTCAAAATTAAATTAAAGTTTAGATTTAAAATTGTATTTGTTTTTATTTCAGAATTTTATGGTAAAATTATTAAAATAAACATTTTATATATAAATGTTCTTTATTTTTGTCTAATTATATAATTAGTTTGATAAATAAAATCAACCATACTTTTAAATTTTAAATCTATAAAATAACATAAAAATTATAATTATAATTATTTAAAAAATAGATTTAAAATAATTTAATATATTTAAAGATAAATTAATCATATATAATATTAATTATACAATTTAAATTTAAAAATATTTCAAATAAAAATAATAACAGATATTTAAAATTAAATCAATATAATATTGACCATATAGCATACATATATAGTAACATATCAATATAGAAATATTCAATACAATAAAAATGATTTGACCATAGAGCATATATATATATAGTAACATATCAATATAGAAATATTCAATACAATAAAAATGATTTGAATAACTAAATTCATTCACCACTCGTTTTTTCTGTCATACAATTTAAATACTTGATCTTATCTTCATCATCTTCGAATACTAGAAAAGATTCACGGGTAACCAAATCCTCCTTAAGATGGATCATATATACAACATATAAAGCTGACCACCTATTCACGCTGGACAATGAATTAAGAACACTCAATGCACGTGTCACATTGCATATATTGTTCGACTGATCTACTATTTGTTTCAATAGTTTGTTTCTCTGATTCAATTATGGCACCAGTTCACCACTTTTTCATTTACACCCTCTCTTGGTTCTTGTCATATTTTGGGTAGAATTCACACCTTGGACATGATTCGTGTTTTGTATCTCGTCTAAAGAAATATCTTTTTCGGTTGCCTTCAAATACATCGACAAACTCTTAGGGCACTTAGAATCTAGACTACTTTCTCTATATTGTGCATTCCATCCTTCAGCTCCACTAACATGAACAAACCCAAAAATCTCTTCAAGCAAGTCCATATTGGCTATCAGTTTTACTATATATTTTATGACGTGTGGGCATTCTTATAACCAAGTAACAATGAATTAGAATACATTTTAAATAATAAATGAATTTTAAAGTTGAAAACGTCAAACAAATGTGTATATACCTTAATACATTTTCCAATAATCGTCGCTCATTTGCAGCACACCCATAACATCAAATCCAAGTCCACTTCTAAGTCCATTTCTGTTATGTGTCAGCTTTTTGTAATCTTGATATTGGTTTCTACAACTATTTTGTTTGTTTTGAAATTTGTTCATGAATGGTTCTCACACCAGCTTTCATAAACATCCATATGATGTTATGCTTTTCAAAATATTCAACCTTTTTCTCTTGTAATTCCTTTTTCTTTTTTCGTGAACATAAATTTGAAGATAATGGAGTGTTTGCTCATCACTCCAATTAAAGGTCTATTAACTAGAAATCAATGTATTAATATGCATTCAAAGAAGCTTTCATATTGAAAAATATTGTAATACCTCAAAAATAAAGAGATTCTTACATCCCTCCTCTCAATGATAGATATTTTTTGTTACATTAAGTTATGGTCTTCTAATAAAACTTTAGAAATCAAGCTTGAATCCTTCTAAATAAAAGGACATGACATCTAAAAGAGCTCAACATTATGTTTTGAATTCATGTATTCCATATAATTAATTTAAATAGACTCCAATCAACAAATCTCAAATTTAATCTAACAGATTAAGCCTAACAACAATTAAAATAATCAGTAAGAATGCTACTCAGATAAAAAATGACAGTATTCCATAAAAACATCCAACTTCAAAATCCTAGACTAAAAAAAAACTAAATCGCTCGTGGGCTAAAAGCTTCGCACGAAAACAAAAACAAAACAAAAAACAACCCAAATTTGTATTCATGTTCCTTTAAATTCATTTCATTTCCAATGTCTTAAACATTTGAGCTCCCATTGGAACTGATTCAACTGAAATGTTCATTTTCCTTTCAATATTTTAAGGCACGTTATATAAACGGTCACCAACATACCCCACAAGTCAAGGTTCTATATATTGGACTCTGCAATATATAATTGCATCGATTTTGTACAGATCCCTAACAATTACAATATCTAAATCACTGCTTTCTATAAACAATTTACTCCATTGTAAATAAATATATGTAACGAATAATACAATCACATATAAGAATTCATACCCTTTGGTAAGGAAAAGGAGAAAACCAATCTAACAAAATCGACACATCACCAAACACATAGAAAGAACTGATTACCACTGTTAGCACAACATGCTCAGTATAACCCAAACATTATCAGCATAGCCCAAAGAATCAATCAAAGCTTCACTCGAGAAAAAATGCAATACAATAAGAGCAGCCCACCTAAATAGAACAAAACAAAACCATCTCCTCTCTGGTGCAGAACATCAATCCTCTTGGATCTTCTGCCAGCAACAAAAGGAAGATTGTGCCTTCATCTCTGTCGTGCTACCAGCCAAGAACAACGGCTCAATCATTTGACATGTCAGAATTTGTTAAAAAAAAATAAGTATTATGTACTAGATTGTTAATGGCAGAGAATATTCTCTGTAATTCTGGTGTAATCCTTCAGATTTCCCTTTAAACCTCTCTCTTCTTCTTCTTCTCCTCCTCATCAATGGAACAACCAGAAAGCTATCCATTCCCTGTCCATATTAACATCTCAAATTTTATCACTCTTAAACTCATCCATACCAATTATCTTCACTAGAAACTCAGCTGGAATCATTGTTAGGGTCAAAAGAACTCTTAGGATTCATCAATGGTGACATAACACCATCACCACCACCATCACAGTTCATAACAACCACAAATGGCACCATTGTAAATCAAACACCAAACCCTTTTTTTCAACTCATGGAGAAAAACATATCATTTAGTAAGGTCATGATTTTGTGGAACCTTGTCCGAATATGTGTTTGGATTGGTGGTATGCATAAATACAATAGTATGAGTGTGGAAAACTTTGGCTAGACATTTTAATCAAATATCAGTTTCAAGAGAATTTGATCTTCTTGCTTCATTGCAAAATATCTCTTTGGATGGTAAAACTGTTGCTGAATATATTCGTGACTTCAAATCCATCTGTGATCATTTGACATCCATAAGCAAACCAGTGTTAGAATCTATGAAGTTCTTCAGATTCCTACAAGGGCTTGGTAAGGAATATGAAACATTCACTACCATCATTCACACCTCTATACATCGCCAGCCTTGTCCACCAACTGACCAACATCTCTCTCACTAGCAAAGCTCACAAAACACCAGAAGTCTCACTTCAACAGGCCTTTACTACACACACTGAAAACTCTTACAATGTTAGGGGAGGTTACACCTATAACAGAGGAAGATACAACTCAAATAGAAACATGACAAACTTTACTTCTAGAGGAATAGGTTTTACACAACAAATTTATTCTAATCAATCTAATCACAAGCCAAATAATCAGTCAGAATCAAACAGATCCGTCTGCCAAATCTGTGGAAAGTCAGGTCATGTTGCTCTCAAATGCTAGCATCGATTTGATAACTCCTTCCAATCCAATGAAATCCCACATGTCTTAAACTCGTTTCAAGTAACATACGCAACAAAGTAATATCCAGACTCAAGAGCAAGCTCACACATGAAAAACTCCACTAACAATCTCAACAACATACAAGCATACAATGGTTTAGAGAATGTTACGGTAGGAGACATGACTCTTCTACCTATTACAAATGTTGGTTCAACGACAATAATCTCATCCTCATGTAATTTTCCATTAAATAATGTTCTAGTTATTCCATCATTAACAAAATCCTTATTATATGTGTCACAACTTACTCAAGATCTTTTCTACTATGTTATATTTGACGTTTTTGGTGTTGTGATTAAGGAAAAGAATACTTTAAGGATCCTAGCAAAGGGTCACAGAGTTAATAGACTCTATATCATGGAGTCATCTGCATCATAGACACTCTTTTCTAAAGACAAAGAATAACAATTCAAGAAACATAATATATGAGATTAGAACATCCAAATGATGAAGTTTTGCAACTCTTAAGATCCAGTGGAAGAATTCATACCAGCAAGATCACTTCTGAAATTTGTTATCCTTGTCAAATGTCCAGAAACACTAAGCTACCCTTTAGTATTTTATCCTTTCATGTTTTAGAACCATTTGAACTGTTGCATTGTGACCTTTGTGGACCTTCATCTATTTCATCAGTTCGAACGCTTTCGAACGCTTTCGGTTTTATGTGATATTTATTGATAATTATAGCATATAGTGTTGGTTCTTTCCATTGAGAAGAAAAAATGATTTTTTCTCAGTGTTTATAATATTTCAAACAATTGTAGAACTTCAACTAAACAGAAAAATTAGAGCCTTTCAATGTAATGATGGAGGAAAATTTCAACCAATTCATTTCAGTATCATCTTGTTAAATGTGGAATCAACCTACGGATGTCATGCCCTCACTCACCTGAACAAAATAGACTTGCTGAATGCAAGCATATATGCACTTGATGGAATTAGGTTTATCCATGATGTATCAAGCCCATGTACCTCTTTCCTATTGGGTAAAAGCATTCTTTACCTCCAATTATCTAATTAATCTTATGCCAACTCCCATTCTTAAGAATGCTACTCCTTATAAACTAATTTTTGGAATTGATCCTGATTATTCCTCATTAAGGGTCTTCGGAAGCTCATGTTACCCCTATCTCATACCATATACTCCACATAAACTTTGAACCAAGATCGTTACATTGTGTCTTTTTAGGATATAGCAATAGACACAAGGGATACATGGTGCTTATATCCATTAACTGAACGAGTATATATTGTTAGACATGTATTTTTCATGAAGAAAAGTTTCCTTTTAAAACAGTTTATGCATCTCTGGTCCTTTTACTCTACTCCTATTCTGAAGGCATGGCAAAAAGATAATCACGTAAACATTGTTCCTACATCATCTTATAATCAACCTGTTATTACTAAGCATATTCCTCTACATGTCCTACAGTAAGACATCATAAGTTTAGGTAGTCACATAGATAGATCATTTATCACTAGTGATCATTCTCAAACTGGAACAGAGGAATCATTGGTCCAATCACCAGAACAACAACCTTCAGTACCTCGGATTCACCATATGGGAACTAGAGCTCAATCTGGTTTTCTAAACTAAATTCTAAATATGCTCTCACTGTCACCACTACAATACCCTTTACTCCAAAAAATGTAATCTCCGCACTAAAACATCTAAGCTGATTTTTGTCTATCAAAGAAGAATTATAAGCATTAAAAAAGAATGACACCTGGGAATTAGTTCCCTTCAATGCTGATATGAACATTCTAGGTTGCAGATGTGTATTTAGAACAAAATTAAATCCTGATGGAATATTATATAAACTTAAATCTAGACTAGTTGCAAAAGGATTTCATCGAGTAGAAGGCATAAATTTCATTGACACTTATAGCTTTATTGTTAAAACTTCAACAATCCGAGTAGTACTTAGTTTAACATTAACACAAAAATGGTCCATAAATCAATTAGATGTAAGTAATGCATTCCTACATGGTGATCTTAACGAAATTATTTTTTATGATGCAACCACTTGACTTTATTAATTCATCATATCCTACTCATGTATGTCGTTTACATAAGGCAATCTATGGCCTTGAACAAGCTCCAAGAGTTTGATTCAATAAATTCAGTTCCTTCTTGATTGAATTTGGCTTTTGTTGTAGCTCTACAAACCCTTCACTCTTCATTTATAAGCATGGTAATACCATTCTCATTCTTTTATTTTATGTTGATGATACTTACTGGAAACTCAAACCCTCTCGTCTCCAAACTCATCATTGAACTTAGCACTAAGATTAATATGAAAAATCTAGGACAATTTCATTATTTTTTAGGCATTCAGGCTCAATTTCATTATAATGGACTATTTCTTCACTAATCTCAGTATACATTGGATATTCTTAATAGAACCAACATGTTAGACTGCAAACCCTTACGGACTTCCCTCCCTGTTAAAATTTCAAAATATGAATCAAAACTTGTTGCTTACGAAGATCTAACATACTTCAGAAGTGTTCTAGGTGCCTCTAGTATCTTACTCTAACTAGGCCTGATATAGCCTTTGTCGTTAACTTCATCTATCAAAGAATGCATAAACTTACTCAAGTTGATTTTAAGTTGTTTAAGCATATATTAATATTCTTAAAAGGATCAGTTAATCTTGGTATGCATTTACATTCACGAAGCACATTGCATCTAAACCCATTCAGTGATAGTAATTGGGCTGGTTGTCATGATACACGTCGTTCAATTCTGGTTTTTGTGTATTTTTAGAGAGTAATTTGGTTTCTCAGCCAAGAAGCAACCAATTGTCTCACGCTCTTC
>CM071866.1:41754932-41798551 GCA_036759665.1 Gynandropsis gynandra
CCACCGAGGCTGAATACCACGTCATGGCAGCAGTTGCAACCGAATTAACCTGGCTATCCTTCCTTCTAGAGACCTTGGCATCATCCAAATCAACCTGCACTCTTACATTGCGATAACCATTCGACAATTTACTTATCCACAAACCCATGATTTCACAAAACAATCCTAGCACATAGAATTAGTTATCATTTTGTTATAGAAAAGGTTGTATTAAGATCCATATTGATAAAACATATATCCTCTGAATTACAGGTTGCTGACATTCTTACAAAATCTCTTTCTCGACATCACTTTTATAGCCTAAGAACCAAACTTGGTCTGGGTAGTCCACTAGTCACAAGTTTGAGGGGGTTATCAGCACAACATGCTCATCACAGTCCAAAACACTCTCGGTACAACCCAAAGAATAGATCAAAGCTTCAATCGAGAAAACATGCAATGCAACATGAGTAACCCACCTAAACAGAACAAAACAAACCATCTCCCCTCTGATGCATAACGCCAATCCTCTAGCTTATTCTCTCTTGGATCTTCTGTCAATAACAAAAAGAAGACTGCGTCTTCATCTCTATCGTGCTACCACCCAAAAACAACAGCTCAATCATCTAACATGTCAGAATTTGTTACAAAAAACAAGTATTCACTACTAGGTTGTTAATTGCAGAGAATATTCTCTACAATTTTGGTGTAATCCTTCTATAAGAAGGAATGGTTTCATACGTTGTGTTGTGAATCAAAAGTATCAATGAAATATTAGCTTCTTTCTTCTATTCTCAAGATTTTCATGGTTTTCAACAGCCACCACCAAAGCACGAAAAGATATGAAGAAAAATTCTCTTTAACTCTATCACTACAAGAAAATCAAGTTTTAGGGACTGAAAAATCAGTCCCTAATCCGTCCCTAAACAGGTTTAGGGACGGATTAGGGACGATCAGCGGTAGTACCCAATCGCGCGACTCCAAATGCTATCCGTCCCCAATCCGTTCCTAATTAGGGACAGAAATTTCAGTCCCCAATCCGTCCCCAATTAGGGACGGAAAAAGTAGTCCCCAAACAGTCCCTGGATTGGGGACGGATTGTTTTCGGTCTCTAAAATTTGGAGACGGACCACTGAATCCATCTCCAAATTTGGAGACGGCAATCGCCCATCTCCGAACGGTGTAATCGGATCTGTAATGGCTCCGTATGCTTATGTGTTCCCAGAATCTTCCCCTTCTCTCTCTGAGATTGCAAGAACCATGGAGTGATATTGTATAGCTTCACGATACTTCCCTCGGCGTTGCAGTGATGCGCCTAAGCCTCTCGCAGCCTTCTTCTCTTCGATAGGGTCTTTGAGGTTCTGAGCAAGTTCTAGAGTTGTCCTGAACTCTGCAAACGCCTTCTCCAGCTCCTGATTCCGTAAAACGCTCTTAAGAGATGTAATACCTCCTACGGTTGCTCCTATAAGGACCACAAATGATAGCAACGGCATGTTGAAGAAGGAGCTCTTGGATTCACATGTCTCAGCCAAAGCTTCAAGAGGAGTAAGGGGATGGATTCGAGCGTGAAGAGGAAGAATGGATTCGGGCGAGAATTTATAATAATTTGGGGACGGGGACAAAATCCGTCTCCAATTGGAGACGGTGGATAAATTCCGTTTCCAATTTGGAGACGGATGACCTGCCCGTCTCCAAATTTGGAGACGGATGACCTGCCCGTCTCCGTCCCTAATTGGTCTGCATTTAGGGACGGATTAGGCACGCCTCTTCTGTACCCAAATTTGGGGACGGATTAGAGACGTATTTCATTTTCCGTCTCTAATCCGTGTATAATTCGTTCCTAAATTTAGGGACGGAAATGTCGGTCCCCAAATTCCGTCCCTAATCTTGAATTTTCTAGTAGTGTATACACGACATGACAACTAAAGCAACCAAAACTATTATAAGAACATACATAAATGGAAGCAGAAAACAAAGCAAAACAATCCACAAGCAAATTAATCTTCTCATAAACCAGGCAAATCAGAGCTTAGACAAATGGAATAACATGAACATCCAACAAAATAATTGTAGAGAACCGATACTCATATGTGTCTTTGGGCACAAAGTGACATGCTAAACGCAAATCATCTCATTCTAAAAACCACAATCAAATCTTGTCCATACACCAGAAGAGATATAGAAGAAGATCTAGGATACCTCAGAGCCAAAGAATGAAAACTCGTCGCCGAAGACAAGGATAGATTGAATCTAGAACTTTTCTTCATTCCTATATCTGATCTTCGTCACTCCATCATCCAACCAGTGTTCGCAATCTGTCACCTATACCATCGTTCTCCGGTCTTCAATAGAATCGAAATCAACCGATTAATAAAAAATTGGGGTTTTTATTAGATTCTCAGTGACATTTTAAAAATTTTAATTGTTGAAAATTTCAATATCTATAAAATTACGACTTCGAATTTATATCTGAACTCTAAATTCAAATTTTAAAATAAAATTTACTAAACAAACCTCAAATTTGACTTTAAATGAAACCATAAAAAAGCATTACCTATTATTATATTTTTTCTCATTCAAAGACAAGTGCATCTACAATTTTTTTTTTCGGGCCCAGAAGGGAGAGTGAGAAATCCGAGTAGATTCAACCGAGGGATCGGAGACTTAGCCGCGCCGAACGAACCAAAAGAAATCGAAGAAGAAAATGCCTTTGTCGGCGACGATGTTTGGAGCTCTGCTGGGTCTCGGCACCCAAATGTACTCCAATGCCCTCCGCAAGCTCCCTTACATGCGCCGTGAGTCTACCATCAATGAAACCCTAAAAAGATCCCATTTTGGGGGATGATCGGATTCGAAATCGCCGATATTCGAAGTGCCTTTCGCAAAATTTTTATGGGTTTTGGTGTTGAATCTGCAGATCCGTGGGAGCATGTGTTGGGGATGGGATTGGGTGCTGTGTTCGCGAACCAGCTCGTGAAGTGGGACGCAAAGCTCAAGGATGATCTCGAAGTGATGATTGAGAAGGCCAAGGCTGCTAATGAGCGCCGTTACTTCGGTATCTTTCTCTTCTTCCCTCTGTTAAATTATCGAATCTGCTTTACGTTGGTTTGGTGATTGTGGCTGCGATTGCTTGTTTTATGAACCGAATTTGTGGTGGGTTTTGAGAAAAATCTCAAGCGTGTTAATTTGGCGAGAGGGACCTCTACCTTTGGAAATCATCTTTGGAGTTAAGTGATCCATGTTCATAAAACAACACAAGATATTAGTCCTTCAGTAACTTGAAATTTAGTACAAAGCATTTGACTTCCCTTTCATTTTGATTTGGGAGTTGTTTCTTACTTCATCAGTACGTTTCTGGTCAGGAGGGCAGCATACTTTTATAGTTATCTTTTGATATTGCATACTTTTATAGTTATCTTTTGTAATCTTTGAGCAAGACATAGGATCTTATTTCCCATTAATTCTCCCCGGTGTCTCGTTCCATCTGGTTGCTATAACGTGAAAGAGAAAGAACCTTCAGCCATATTTTGGAAGATTTGGAAGGTTTTGTGTTGAGCTGTATGCATATGAACAATGGCTGTTTAAGTTACTCCTTTGTGGATGCAGTTTATCCTTCTGAAACTGGAATATGTTTCTAGTTGATGCATTTCTGGAATCGAAAATAAGATTTTTTTCTTTTTTTGTAGTAATAGAATCGAAAAGCCTGTTCATGAGGGTCTGGCTGCTTTTGGTGTGTGTTGTTCTGATTTTCGTGGACCGATATTCAGATGTTCACCTTTCATTTGTGGAACTTAGAATAACACAACTTCGTTTTTTGCTTTTTATACAGATGAAGACCGAGATTGATGATCCAATAAACAATTGGATCATTCGGACAAGATCAACAGCTGGCTGAAGTCATCCGCTGCTGTTTAATTAATACCCTTAGTAGAAGCTTTTCCTTTCCATTTTCATAACATGTTTTTGCTGCAACCATTGGAGTTTTTTTTATACAAATATTTGGCTTCTGTTATGAACTGACAGATTTTTGTTTTCACAATCTGAATCTGTGATCCTGGCTAATAATTGGAATTGAGAAACTCACACGATTTTCCAATTTACTGATATATCTTGCTTGAGAAAGTGAAAAAGAAGTTGTTAGTTTGGTCTGAAGATTCATGAGCAACCAATCTCACACATTAGGCTGATGCATATATGCAATGTGCAGGACAGGTATGAAGCATTTGTGCAACTGAAGATTCAAGTAAAAACTCACAACAATTAAAAACAAACTACTCTCTACAAAGCAGAGACTGAATTCCAGAAGAATTGAGGGTTCATAGTTTTTTGTTTCCAAAATCATTTGCAATTTTCATGGTGCAGTTTTCCATAAGCAGCCGTTCTATTGTTGAAGATATGGAGAAGACTGTCACATGTTTGTCTGGAAGAGGGTCTCTCCTGAGGAGAAGTCTTTGTACACTGCAATGCAATTTCAAGCACCTGATAAGCAGCTTCTTCTTCGCAGGGCAAGAGTGGCTTTAGCTCAGGATCTATGAGATCCTCTCTCCCTGAACCTGCAATATCAAGACGCGTCTCCACCCATCTCACCATGTCCATCTCTGCACCAAACGGTGCATCAGTTGGCATTTTCCCGCACACAAGCTCCATCAACACTATTCCCATGCTGTACACGTCGCTCTTCTCACTCGCCTTCAACGAGTAAGCATACTCTGCAACCACAAATTCAAAACATTAGATTAAGATTATAGAAGGGAAAGTTGGTAAGAAGATATGGAATTCCGTGCAGTCGTTGTATACCTGGAGCAATGTAACCGTAAGAGCCTGCAAACCAAGTATTTGATTCTGTGTTGGTATCATGATTCTCAGTCAGGACTTTGGCGAGCCCAAAATCCCCCAAATGTGCTTCCATGTTGGAATCCAAAAGCACATTACTGGATTTAATATCACGGTGAATAATTGGAGGCACACAGTCATGGTGAAGGTACTCTACTCCTTGAGCCAACCCCACTGCAATTCTCAATCTTGCCTCCCAGTCTAAAGGCTGCTTCTTCTTTCCATTAACGGGTTGATTTGCGTGAAGCCAATCCCATACGCTACCGTTCTCCATGTACTCATATATCAACAGATTCAGACCTTCTGTCCTGTTGCTGCAGTAACCTATGAGTTTAACCAGATGCCTGTGTCTGATTCTTCCTAATGTCTTAATCTCTCTGCTGAAGCTCTTGTTTGAAAGGAAATCATCCTTCCAGAGAATTTTCTTCACAGCAACTGTCTCCCCGTTCTCTAATTCAGCCTTGTAGATCTTGCCAGAACCTCCTGATCCAATCATAAACTCATCGCTGAGGTTATTCGTGGCTTCCATGATGTCTTCCCACCTGAAATCTGACTTTGCAGCTCCGGAGCGAAACAGAGGCTTATGCTGAGCTTGTGAAGAAGAGCTTGATGAGAATGTGCAGTTTGACCCTCGTGCTTTCTTGAAGAATTCACGCCTCTGCTTCAAAAAGAGAGTGATTACGAGTATCATCAAAGCAATCGCAGCCAGTGTGGAAATCGCTGATATAATGACAACAGATGTGGCGCTCAGACCAGACTGTTTGTTGTCTCTTCCCGTTCTATTACAGTGGCTCAGAGGGCTTCCACAGAGACCTGCATTGCCTTCAAAGGCATCAGCAGGCCATCTTGAGAATTGTTTCTTCAGTTTGCCTTTGAGGTTGTTGTACGAGAGGTTGAGGTAACCCAAACTTCCCATTTCTCCGATACTGCTGGGGACTTCCCCTGTCAGCTGATTATGAGAAAGATCAAGGGACTCTAGCTTCGACAATGTCCCGATCGTGGAAGGTAAATCTCCTGTGAAGTTGTTGTAGCTAAGGTCGAGGACACTCTGAAGATTCTGAAGTTGTCCGATCTCATCTGGGATTTCTCCAGTTAAACTGTTTCTTGATAACCGAAGCTCGTAGAGCTTGCTCAGCTTGCCGATGGCTGGAGGAAGGGGACCCGAGAACTGATTTTTTTCGAGATTAAGAACATTGAGTGCGGCCAAGTTACCAATCTCATTGGGGATCGACCCGTTTAGCAAATTGCTGTCTAGAGCAAGCACAAGCAGCCTGGTACAGTTAAACAGCTCATGAGGAAGAGAACCAATGAACTGATTAGAAGAAAGCTTGATTTCTCCCAGCTGTGGAAGCTTTCCGAGCCATGGAGGTATTGGCCCTGAAAGATAATTATTATTCAGATCGATGTGCGTTAGCTTCTTGCACAAAACGAGCTCGACAGGTATAGCTCCTGTGAGAGAATTGCTGGAGAGATCCAACAGGGACAGCTCACGGATTTTCCCCAGTGTCCATGGGATTCTTCCTGTGAATTGGTTCTTCCCTAACCTGAGACGATCAAGACTTGGAGAATTCCCCAGCTGGAGAGGGATCTCTCCCTCGAATTCATTATTGGTGACATCAAACGAAAGATATGAGCTTGAACCGCACAATGGAGCAATCGAACCATTAAACCTGTTACGAGATAGATTGATTCTAGTGAGGTTCTTGAGGTTGACGAGTGAACCAGGGAGATTGCTCCCAAGAGAATTATTGTAAAGCATTAGCTGTTCTAACACCTTTAAGAACCCTAACGATGGAGGAATCGAGCCTGAAAGTCGGTTATCCGCCAAGTCCAAGATTGTCAGTTGATGACAGTTACCCAAAGTGGCAGGGAGGCCACCGGTGAGCTCGTTCTGTCTCAAGTGTAACAAAGTAAGCTCCTTTAGTCTTCCTATGGTTGGAGGAATCTCTCCACCAATATGATTCCCAAACAAATCGATCATCTTTAGGTTCGTGCAGTTCCCAATCTCAACGGGTAGTTCCCCTGAAAAATGATTTTCATAGAGGAACAAAACCTCTAGGTTGTTCAATGCACCGATTTCCTTGGGTAACTTGCCTTCCAAGTTATTGTGATACAACACGAGCCACTGCAGACTGGTGAGGTTTGATATGGAGGGTGATAACGTACCCTCCAAGCTGTTGTTGTGAAGATACAGATCGGTCAGTTGAACCAGCTCGAACAACTCTTCAGGGATCGACCCTGAGAGGGTATTGTTCGACAAATCGAGCTGTTTCAGCGACTGGCATTTGCTGATTTCTGCAGGAATCTTGCCGGAAAGCTGAGATCCCGACAGAATCAATTGCTCCAAGTTTGTATTGTTGGAACATAAACTCTTCGGTATAGAACCAGAGAGACCGTTGTTGGCTAACGCCAAGGTAACAAGCTGACCCATGTTCCCGAATTCTTCTGGTATTCCTCCCGTGAGATTATTCGCCGATAAATCAAGGGTTTGAAGATTGCCTGGAACTGCCAAAGCCTTTGGGATCAGACCTTGAAGTTGATTTCCCATCAGGTTGAGGTACTCGAGCTGACTAAGTTCACCGAGTTGGCTCGGTATCTCTCCGGAGAGGCTGTTGTTTCCCAGGTTCAGTATCTGGAGGTTTTCGAGCTGGCCCAGCTCCGCCGGTATCGACCCGTTGAGCCGGTTATCCGCGGCAGTGAACACGGTGAGGCTGGAACAGTTTCCTAACTCGGCTGGAATCGGTCCTTCCAACTGGTTATCCTGAAGTATCAAGCTCTCGACCCGGGTGAGTCGTCCGAGTTGACTAGGTATGGGTCCGGTGAGTCTGCACGATGCCATGGCAAGCGTCTGGAGGTTCACCAGATTCCCCAACGTATCCGGGATAGGCCCACTGAGCTCGTTGTCTCCGATTTTCATGACTCGGAGATTGATGAGAGAGCCGAGTTGACTCGGAATCTCGCCGGTGAGTTGGTTAGAGAAGAGAAGCAAAGACTCCAAGGAAGAAAGGTTGGCAAGAGCAGTTGGGATGGGACCCACCAGACTGTTGGACGACAGGTCGAGGTGGATTAGGTTGTCAAACCGGCCGAACCACGGGGAAACCGAACCGGTTAAGCCCACACCGGAGAGATTCAAGCCGACGACCCGAATGGATTCGCCATTGGAGACAGAGGCACACGTAACACCGGGCCACGTACAGAAATCGGTGTTCTTAGCGTTCCATTGTCGTAAAACATCATCTTCAGGGTCTGCAACTAGAGATTTCTTTACTTGGAGAAGAGCTTGAAGGTCGTGGCTGCTATGGGTTTGACCTGAAGCCGGCCGGAGTGAAGAAGAGAGGAGGAAGAAGACTAGGAGAAGAGTCTGCAAGTGCATGTTCTCTGTTTTGTTTTGTTTTTTCGATCAGAAAAGAGATTAGGGTTGGAAGTGCATGGAGTCTCTTCTTCTTACTTGTCTGATTAATCTCGGAAACATGGAGAGTTCAAGGCATTTGTTCGGTTATTGTTGCAGCAACAGAGACAGAAGAAAGTAGATTGGTTGTCAGAGCGGTGCATGGGGATTCTCTCTCTCCTCTCTATCCTCTCTCCTCTATCTCCCCATGTACATACATATATACATATATATATATATCTAAAAAAATATATGATCAAGTACAGTTGGAAGAATAAATGCAGAAGACAAAGCAAAGGATGAGATATGTCAGTGTCATTAATGAAGGAGAACACTCAATTCTCTTCTGCTTCACTGTTTCATTGAGAGAGAGTAAATGAAGAAATGGAGCAATGGAGAAGAAGGTGAAGGGAGTCAGAAGATAGACATTGGGAAAATGCGATGGGAAGACTATAAATCGACGTTTGCCTTTTATCGGTTTGGGCAATTTATAATAATATCGCCGTATATTTATTAATTTATGTTTATATATATAATTATACACATGTATTTATTGACTTTTGTTTTGTCAACTACTTCATTTATATTACTCTTGCTTTCATATTGTCCCGATTTGGTCAATTGCGCTGGAATATAACCATTCCAATTATCTTAATTTTTATATAATCATCTGAATATATTATACATTTAGAATCATAAACATAGTTGAAATTCGAAGTTGTTCTCCAATTCACAATGACCAAAAGGATTTTGAACGTGAAAAAAAAAAGTGATTTACATTTATCGAAGATAGTGTCCAAAAATGATAATGATAATGATAATATTGTTTTTATAATCGCGGACAATAATATAGTAAGGAGGTTATTAAATTATTCGAATGTGAATAAGTAAGTTACGTGTATAAACTACGTTGATGTGTCTCTAATTGCGAATTGCGTGTATAATAAAAGATAGCTCGAGGCATATAATTACTTGTTTGAAAGCTCTTCCAAACTCAACTCTACACGATTTCCCTTCCACTTATTTCCATAAACATAATCATTTCGTTATATCTAAAACTTATTATTTGTTTTAATAATAATAATAATAATAATAATCATTTCGTTATATCTAAAACTTATATTATTTGTTTTTAATAATAATAATAATAATAATAATAATAATAATAATAATAATAATAATGAAAAGGAAAAAGAGTGGTTGAGAGGGTGACTTTGGTTGGAGGGTTTTTGCTTTGTGAAGTGTGTTGGCTTAGGATCACTTAAACCGTGATGCAAAAGAGAGCAGTTGAGTTTCTATTTATATCTTCATATCACGTATCTTTATTTGTGTGTACACACATTTATATATAATATATATATAGATATATACTAATGAAAAATATCCCGAATTGCTAAGTCAAAATAATGCTCTCATCATTCTTTGATATCTTCCCGTTTTTTTCTTTTGTGTATGTCATCTTTGAAATTAACGTTTTTTTTTAATATTTCATATTTGAATATTCATTTTAAAAATTATTATATTCACATTAAACGAAATTTGAGATATAAAAATAAAAGAAAAATATATAATTAATTGTACGACGAGTCACAATTTTACTCTAAAATTATATAAAAATAAAGATTGACTCATACATTTAAAAAAATACATAAAAAACAGATCAAGCACTTAATATGAATAGCTACGTGTTCATGTTTACAAAAAAAAAAACATCGATCATGCAATGTTTGACCTCATAATTTTTGTTTACTATTTTGCATGCCAATAATTTGGTCAAAGTTGTAAATGACATGGAAAAAATTAAAGGTCCATAATCACGATTAATATATTAATTTTCAAGTACTAATCAAGATTAACTATATCTTCTTTGTGTACTTCATTTTCTTTTGGTCTGTTATACTGAACACATGCATGAAGATAAAAGTGCGTCACAATATTAATCATATTTTAACACGTTCATACCCTAATTGTTTGTCATAATCACAAGATAAATTACTATAAATATAACAAAATATTACGGATAAGATGTTTCGACTTTTTTTTTTCTTATTTGAATCTATAATGACTGCTGATTGTGGCTTATACTTAACGACAATGATCGCTATATCGTTTTTAGATCGAAATAAGAGAAGTACAACCAATCAAATCAGTTCTAAATGGCTAATATATATATATATATATATATATAGTAATGGTTTGAACCAACAAACACTTTGTACTTATGCAATGGTCTTTTCTTGTCTTGTTTTGGTGGTTATAAACTTTTTTTTATAAAAAACAGTTTTTAATAATAATATTCCTTTCTTTGCCCTAATTATCATTTGAATTTGAATTGTTTGTTGTGATTAACATGTGGTTAATGATAATACGCATTGCTTTTCTTCACTCTTTGTTAACGTAATAGCCATCTCTTTTTCCAACCAAATGAAACCTACCCCCAAGTAAATATGACATCATAAATATATGATACCATCTTATGATGAAGTTAATCGGCTCTTTACATTCATTAATCATGTAATATATATACCCATAATACAAATTTTAATGCCAATGCTGAATGATATAATCATTGATTTAACATAAGCCTTTTTTTATTCCATAATAAGTGTATTGATTGAGATAAATCACTGATATTTTTTTAAGATTCCATATCATTTTAAGCATATCTCAACCTTTTTGGTGCATCAAACATAATCGTCTTGTCTTTATACTTTTGGATGTAGCATCTTTCTTTAATTGTTTATATTAACATGTATTGGTTATAATTATTTATCATATTATATTATCAAGTTGGTTTGACGTAAACTTGATTCTTCTGCATTATTACAGTCAACCACAGAATGATTAAGGTTTTTATTATCTTCTTTGTTTTTTTGTTTAATATGATAGTAGTGATAATTTCAAAACTAGACTAAGACAGAACAACCAATATATACTAGACGTAATACTATATTGTATCCAAGATAATACAACAACAACACAATAAATCAAATATTATATTGTATTATTTCTCATTGAATACAACATAAAATTATATTATTATTTATAATATCAAATAAAACTAAACTCTTTAATTAGCTTTTATATTTAGTTAGACCAAAATTAATAATTAACAATAAAGCTGCACATTAAGATTCAATAAAACAACTAAATTTTCAGTCTAATAACTCCTTCATGTCAAGAAATGACCCTCACACCATGTGAAAAAAGCCTTACACTGAACAAAATGGAACCTTCCGTGGCCATGACCGAGAAGCTTCAGTCAGCAGTAGTTATGTTCACAGGAAGAAAGGTCTGATTCTCCCGTTGAATCAAAACAATATTCGTTCTTGGTAGATGTCAAGTGCCTTAATGATCTTCTGAATAAGCATCTTCCTGTGCATTCTGTACTTCACCGCCGTCACAAATGTTGTCGTTGCTTCTGTCAGAGAATCTGCCACGAGATAAAGAAGAAACACAGCTAAAGTTGTGATCTTTCTGAGATATTTGATCAGGGTTGGCTTTGCATTTTGTTATCTGTTTATGAGTATCCGAATTTACCAAGTATTTTCTGGTCTTGCTCTGAAGTTGTGGGGAATACAGCAAGCATCTGTTGGCATTCATCTTGCAACTCCTTAGCTGCTCTCCTCTCGGCACTGGGAATTGGAGGAACATCTTTATCTGACCAAGAGGGTAACGTTCTTGCTGCCGCTATCACAGCTCCATCAACAAAAGAATTGCCATCCTCAGAGATCTGGCCTGCCCCACACTGATTATGTCAGTGCCAGTAGAATATCCTTCTACACTTACTTTAACTGACTTGTTACTCAAATCGGCAAAATATCGCTCATCTCTCCTTCTTTCATTCTCATACGTTACTTATAAACCGAGGGAGCGAGAAGTAATGAAAGAAACAGAACTTACTGTTGTGATAATATTCTTCAGGCAGGCCAGATATATTGAAAACTGACAAAAAAGAGTCTAAATGGATACTGGAATCTCCAGAGAACTGTATAGCATCCCAGGGGTTCTGCATCAATGCAAACTCAAGTAAACTCATTGATAAGATCAGAGATAGGACAACAGATGCATATGTCGACTATCGTGTTTGCAAGAAAACAATACTCTACAAACAAGAACAAGAATACTCTAAGAATCATCTTTTGGCTTAACAATCGTGTTATAGAGAGTCAATTACCACAGGCGATGAGAAGCCATATCTTTGCATAAGCATGGTATTTTTCTGGCCTGGCATGTAATTAATCGTCATCTGCGAAAGCATTTATGACCCGAGATCAGTTTTTTCGTGTTCTTGTTTGAATTTCTTCAACCTACCAGCTATGGTGCTTTACCCTCAAATTGGTAACACATTCACTGAGAAAGATAGTCAAGAATGGGAAAAAACAATTGAAGTTCTTTCTTACCTCTTCACCTTTCTTTATAGCTTGACCGGCGTTTGTCATCACCTCAAGCATGCGATCCTTAGCTCGCCAATGTAGAAAACAATTGGGTTGAAAGGAATGGTTTAACATATCTGCGGAACATGATCAAACCCTTTTGAGACTCCAGTCAACCTCATATGTTTCTACTTGAACTAACATCGAATTCTATGCAAGAGGATGTAATTCTTGACCATGGGTTAAGTCAATTTAATTACAACACAAGCTTGGTTACCAGCATATGGAATCAGCATATTTAAATCTTGAATCAATGCACCAATCCTAGTCTGCATGCCAATGCATCGCGTCTGGGCGATGCTAGTAGCCCAAATGAATCTTTCAGGATCACGAGCAAGCCGTTTGATTTTGAGCGGAACTCCTGAATGCTATGATAGACAAAGTTACAGATCTTTGTCAATGGAACAACAACATTCACAGTATGTTGGAATAGATTGCCTCCTTACCCAATTCTTTTCCCAAAATTCTAGAACTCGTTGCTGTTCTCGTCTCATAGTTGAAGCAAGATCAGGATCTTGAAGCTCCACAAGGTCTTGCTACAGCAAGAATACAGAAGGACAGTATTAAATAGAGGTTTTAGCAGAGGATACATAGCTAAATATGATTACACATTGATTCATGGCGAAACAACAAATTAGAGAGGTGAATATGAATCACTCCAAAGGAATTCAGTTCACCTCTGTAGCTAGAAGCAAGCTAGTGCACTCCTCTGAGGCAGGCAAAAAATCACCATAGAGCTGCCAGAAGTTATCTTCTCGGTCAAACGCATATAAAAGAAGACACGCTAGTCTGAGATCCCAACCTGTCTGTAAAGTAAAAAAGATGGTTTTACATTAGCATATACAGAAACTGAAACAAAGATATGCACAAGCATGGATTTTGTGACACAAATGCATTACCTCAGGATCAGTTGAATTGATTATATCAAATATAGGATGACCTATCGGCACAAAATCAGGGAAAAACATCCATGGGGACTTCTGCCTTATGGTTATCATCAATTCATGAGGAATCTCCATTATCACCTGCAGAAAAAGCATTAATAAACAAAAATTCAGCTTAAAACCTTTTGCAATTACATCAACAGCACATCGTATCCAACGATGATAAAGACAGCAAAAACATGCTACTCACCCTGGCACGACGGCGAGGTTCGATGTTTTTGGAGGCATAAACCCCAAAACCTTCAGGACTTTCTTTGAACTCAACACCATATGCTCTCACATTTCGAACATAACCTATCTTGTAGAAGTCGGGATCTGCTGGTTCCAGCTAAGAGGTAAAGAGAAACTAATGAAGCCTGTAACTCTCTCTCCTTCAAAATCTCATAAATGTTAGAAGACTTGGTCTGTTTGATCTGTTTGAGTTTATCCTATTCCTTAGGAGTTTCTATCTTGTTTGTCCTGGTTTTTAGGAATAAACCAAGACAAGTTATGATGCTATCACGTTCTGTAATTTTTGGTCTATTTAATGAGACTATATCTAGTCAATAAAGAATAAGCTTTCAGACCCATTTTTACTTACTGTCTAGTTAAGTAAAATAAAAAATAAAAAGGCACTGCAGTGCAGATGGCTTCTGAAAATTTTGTTCAGGCAGCAATTCTACGTTTTGATGGTCATTATGACCATTGGGCATGCTCATGGAGAACTTTTTGCGGTCAAAGGAGTATTGGTCAGTAGTTGAAAATGGCATCCAGGAACTGCCTGTAGGCGGACAGTATCCAGAAAACAGAACTTGAAGCTAGAAAGCTCAAGGCTCTGAAAGCCAAGAACTATCTCTTTCAAGCTATTGATCGCTCTGTCTTGGAAACGATTCTTTGTAAAGAAACGTCCAAAGACATTTGGGATTCAATGAAGGAGAAGTTTCAATGCACTTCAAGAGTGAAGCGTGCCCAACTTCAAGCTTTGAGAAGAGATTTCGAGATCTTGCAGATAAAGATGGGTGAATCTGTTACAAGTTACATTGGAAGAACCTTGAGCATTGCAAACAAGATGAGATTTCATGGAGAAGCAATGACAGATGTTGCTGTTGTTAAAAAGATTCTACGCTCTTCAACACAAGAGTTTAACTATGTCGTTTGTTCGATCGAAGAGTCAAAAGATATTGATCATCTTTCACTTGATGAACTTCAGAGTTCTTTGGTGGTTCATGACCAGAAAATGAATAGACGTCCAGCAGTAGAGGAACAAGCATTGAAAGCCTCTACAAATGCTCGTTTACCAAACTCTCGAGGAAGAGGTAGGGGCAGAGGAAACAGAGATGGTGGCCAAAATTTCAAGCCCAATGACCAAACGCAAGGCAAAGACAAATCAAAGGTCGAATGTTACAATTGTCATAAGTTTGGTCACTATGCTTCTGAATGTTATATCAAGCTGTCACAGGACAAAAACAAGGGAGAAAACTCTCATTTTGCAGAAAAGAAAGAAACAAAAACTTTGTTGATGGCTGTTCAAGAAGGAGACAATTCTGCATCTGATGTCTGGTATGTAGATACAGGTTGTAGCAACCACATGAGTGGATGCAGATCCTCTTTTTCATTACTTGACAAAAAGTTTCACTCTACTGTAACTATTGGCGATAGTTCTACTGTCAAAGTAATGGGAAAAGGAGAGATCTAAGATAAGAACCAAGAATGGTTTTCTGGAAACAAACTCTAACGTGTTGTATGTTCCTGATCTAAAGAGTAATCTGCTAAGTGCAGGGCAGCTACAAGAGAAAGGCTATGTCATCACAATCCAGAAGGGTTCATGCGAAATTTATGATCCCGCTAGGGGTTGTATTGTTGTTGTTCCGATGACGTCTAACAGATTGTTTCCACTAAAAATTGAAAGCATTCAATCTAGTTACATGGTTGAGACAGAGAACCCACGTGGTTATGGCACTTTCGGAATGGGCAATTAAGCTTTGGTGGACTAAAGACTCTCCAACAAAAGAACATGGTGACAGGACTTCCACAAATTGTTCCACCTTTTCAAGTTTGTGAAGAATGTGTTGTTGGCAAACAAACACGTTCCCAATTTCCCAAAAGGAAGTCTTAGCGAGCAAAAGATGTGTTAGATTTGGTGCATTCAGACATATGTGGCCCTATAAACCCAACCTCAAATGGAGGTAAAAGATATCTCCTCACTTTTACAGATGATTTTTCTAGAAAAACATGGGTTACTTTTTGCATGAAAGATCTGAAACATTAAACATGTTTCAGACTTTCAAAACTCTAAGGACAGATCGTGGAGGAGAGTATTGCTCAAAGGAATTTGCTGTTTTTAGTGCAAAACAAGAGAGCTTACTGCTGCGTATACACTGCAACAAAACGGCGTATCAGAAAGGAAGAACAGAGCAATTCTCAACGTGGTGAGAAGTTTGCTGGTGAGAGGAAAAGTTCCGAAGACTTTCCGGCCGGAGTAAACTGGGCTGTTCACGTTTTAAACAGATGTCCGACGTTTTCTGTTAAAAACATGACCTCGGAAGAGGCCTGGAGTGGGAGAAAACCAGATGTGGATTACTTCAGAGTCTTTGGCTGCATTGCATATGCTCATATTCTAGATCAAAAGAGGAAGAAACTTGATGACAAATCAGAAAAATGTGTCTTTCTTGGTGTAAGTGATGTATCAAAGGCTTACAAATTGTTCAATCCACTTACAGAGAAGATTGTGATAAACAGGGATGTTGTTTTCGATGAAGAGAATACATGGGATTGGAATAGGCAGCAGCCTACTCAAGTCTCAAGTATCATCGATATTGAAGAAGCAGTTTCAACAATCTCTGAACCAGAAAAATCATCGATTTCGGCTTCTTCAAATGCCGAAACATTTGATGGCAGAAACATGGAAGTACAATCAGGTCGTAACAGAAAAATACCAGCTTGGATGCAAGATTGTGAGGTGACTGGACTTGCAAATCCAACTACTTATTTTGCCCTAATTCTCTGAGTGTGATCCTACAACTTTTGAAAGTGCTGTCAAAGAAGAAAAATGGAGAAAAGCAATGAATGAAGAAATGAACAGCATTGAAAGAAATTACACCTGGGAACTTTGTGATCTACCTGACGGACACAAAACTATTGGTGTCAAGTGGATTTTCAAGACAGAGCTGAACCGAGATGGAGGCGTTGACAAATACAAGGCTCGTTTGGTGGCAAAAGGATACACACAGGAATTTGGAGTCGATTACAAAGAAGTTTTTTCGCCAGTTGCGAGACATGACACAATCAGATTGGTGGTTGCATTGAGTGCTCAAAACTCTTGGCCGATTTTCCAGCTAGACGTCAAATCCACTTTCTTACATGGATACTTGGAAGAAGAGGTATTTTTCGATCAACCTCCGGGTTATATTAAAGTTGGGCATGAACATAAAGTTTACAGATTAAAAAAGGCTCTTTATGGATTGAAGCAAGCCCCGAGAGCTTGGTATAGTCGTATTGAGGATTACTTTCTCAAAGCGGGTTTTGCAAAGTGTCCTTATGAACATTCACTTTTTGTCAAGATTGGTGATAATGGGAAGATACTCATAGTGTCTCTATATGTTGATGATCTCATATTCACCGGAAATTGCTCTACCATGTTTGATGAGTTTAAAGAGTCTACGATGAAAGAGTTCGAAAGGACTGATCTGGGTGTGATGCACTATTTTTTGGGTATAGAAGTAGTACAATCAGATGATGGGATTTTTCTCTCGCAAAAGAAGTATGTTGCGGAAATTTTGAACATGTTTCAGATGAAGGATTGCAATCCTGAGAGAAGGTGAACAACACACTTTACAAACAAATTGTGGGCAGTCTGATGTACTTAACAACAACAAGACCAGACATAATGTATGATGTAAATCTCATCAGCAGATACATGGAAAACCCAACTGAAATGCACTTGTTAGCTGCAACGAGAATTCTACGTTATATGCAAGGAACCAAAGATTTTGGCTTACTTTACAAAAGAGGCAAAACATCAGATTTGTTAGGGTTTACCGACAGTGATTATGCAGGACATCCAGACCATAGAAAGAGCACTTCTGGGTATGTTTTTATGCTTAGTAGAGGTGTTGTTTCATGGTCATCAAAGAAACAACCAATAGTCACATTGTCAAGCACTGAAGCTGAATTTGTCGCAGCAATGTTTGGCTTAGAAGAATTTTAGAGGAGTTGCAGTGCAAGCAGCTCAATGCAACGACAATAATGTGCGACAACATTTCGGCAATCAAGTTATCGAAGAATCCAGTTCTACATGGAAGAAGCAAGCACATCGATGTGAAAGTTTTATTTCTTGCAAGACCTTAGCAATGAAGGGAAAATTGATATGAAGTTCTGCAAGAGTAAAAAACAAGTTGCTGATATCTTTACGAAGGCCCTTAAAAGGATTTATTCTAGAAGTTCGGAACTTTACTTGGTGTTGGTACGTTGATGTCTTTAAACTGAAACTTAGCAAATTTTCAATTTAAGGGAGGGATTATTAGAAGATTTTGTCCTATTCATTGTTTGTCCTGGTTTTTAGGAATAAACCAAGTCAAGTTATGATGCTATCACCTTCTGTAATTTTTGGTCTATTTAATGAGACCTACTATCTAGTCAACAAAGAATAAGCTTTCAGACCCATTTTTTACTTACTTACTAGTTAACAATAAACCCTCGAAAACTCCAAAACCCTTGAAGATTTTTCGAGTGGATAACTCGAAAATCAAACACAAGACAAGTTTTGAGTGGATAAAACATAAGGAGAAGTGCTTTGAAGGATTGCAATCAGTACCTCAGACGAAGATTGTTCTTCGGCAGGAGACTGAAACAGAGGGAAAGTCTCCGACTCAACAGTCGCAACTTTGATGGGTCGGACACCATTTTCTCTATCTCTGCCAAAATTGAATCTGGGTTTTGGTGCTGATCCAATGCCGTTGAAGAAACCCTTGCAAAAGACAGAAACATGAAACGCATAGCGAATCAGAACAGAGAACAAATACACACAGACATGTACGTATATATAAAGATTCTTGTACTTGAGGTTGGGAGACGAAGGTGTGGGCAAGATGATGAAGGAGCAAGGAAGAAGAAGCCATCCGGCAACGGGAAGAGCGCCACAATGGCTTTAGGAAAGGAAGACAAGAACGTTATCCAATTTTTATTTTTTTCATTTTATAATTTAATCGTTCTTAAATAAAATTAATGTTACGTAAACTATTTTATAATATAGATAGATGCTTTTTGTGCACCACGAACAAGCAAGCTTTCGTAGCTCAGTTGGTTAGAGCACCCGTTTAGTAAGCGGGAGGTCTTGAGTTCGACTCTCAACGAAAGCACTGCTCTTTTCATTAAATAAAAACAGTACAAAAATTTATATTTTTTTAGAAAAATTTACAAGATTTAAATTTTATTGTTTAAATTCATAAACTTTCAAATTATAAATCATTTTTTATGTCATGTTAATAACTAGATATAAAGTTAATTTGTGTTATTTTGACATGGAATCGTGATGAATTTGGAAAATTTAATTATTTAAATTATACGTAATATTTTTTATATTACATGTGATTTTTTTATATTATATGGATAATTAAAAGATAACGTTAAAGCTACTGTTAGTCTAACATTATGAATTTGAAAACAAAATCAGAAATTTTTTAAATAATAAAAATTATATTTAGTTTTTTACATCAAGTTTTCTTTTTAAAAATAACAATTCAAAAATTTCTAAAGTTTATACATTGAAAATAAATGTTATATATATATATATATATAAATATATATGTTGGTGGAGAAATGTTTGCAAAATTATATATTGTAACGTTGTTTGTAACATCTCATCTTGGAACTATCTCGGTATTGGAAATGTCCACCATCACTTTAAAAAGAGGTGATTACACGTGTCATCGCTCAAACGTATTTATAAAATAAAATAAATGATTTATTCCAAAATAAAGTGGTCCACATCAAATAGCAAAACAAATACGTAAGGATTATAGTCACGGTAAATGAATAAAATGAATACGGAATGCAAAATAAAACTCATCGAGACCTCGTGCACGCCTCTCCCATCAGTCTGTTGTAAGCTTTCATGTTGCTGCTCAACCTCGTTGCTTTTTTTCTTTGCCATATCATGTCCATCCACAACAGTCCCAAATAGGGTGAGTACGAAATACGTACTCAGTGAAATCAATACGTATACAGATAACTCTCCCCCACCCGATTGAGTATCCAAAGTCTAAGACTAGTACTACACTGGATCATAATACACAGTGTCCACACGACTCTAGCTCGGGCACACGCTCGCAAAGTCCAAAGGACCCCAACACACTGAAGATCTCGCAAGGTCACAACGTACCCCAGCCATCAGTACAATACAGCGCTTCGTCGCTCGAAGTTTACCACAATCCCAACACGGTACGACGTTGGCAGATCCACTGATCTGATTATCTCGACGCTCCATCGTTCGAAAGGTTACCACAACCCCAACACAGTACGACGCCGACTGATCCGCTGATCTGACTAACTCGGCGCTCTGTCGCTCGAAAGGTTACCACAACCCTAGCACGGTACGACACCGGTCCAAATCCAAGTGTCGCAATACTAACGTCATCGACCCGATACTCCTCACGTGACAACTCTCACCGACGCGCTCGCACACGCCTTCTTCTAAGGGTTCGAATGTGAAATCACTCGATCGAGCACACTAACAAGATATTCACTCGGCTTTAACATTGAACCAAAATATCGACGTTCTCCGACCCCAACACTTGGTCGCACGTCAATTCTCTAGATCATCTCTAGTTACTTATACAACTTACATACTTATCATCAATTCTCATACGAAAAATTTAGAGTTTAATCCAATTTCACTTGTAACGTCTCATTTTTCCCATTATGATCCTATAAATTCTATCGTGATCATGCCTCGTTTAAAAAGTATAATCTCTTCCATAAATTAACCACAAATCCGAATTTAGGATGGAGACAATCATCACCTTAGCTTATCCGACGACTTGACGATTCTTGATATTATCGCTAACAAAAACACCAATCAATTCTTCCCTATTATACAACCATTCAATTATTAAATTTCCATAATATAAATCTTCGTATTAAGGGAATAATCACAACAAATTATTTAGAGATTTACCACAATCTCGATTAGAATTCATCCACGAAAAATGTGATGAAAATCTTCTCCAATTTCTTCTTCCTCCCTCTTTTCTCTTCTCCTCTCTTCTTCCTTTTTTCTTCTTCTCTCTCGCCGCACTGCTTCTGCCTCTCTCTCTTCTTCTTTTTTTTTAATCCTTAACCCTAATATATATATATATATATATATATATGCTTGTGCCCACCGACTCATTTTACTGAGTCTTACATGCCTTACAATTCTCCCTCACTACAAATGAATTCGTCATCGAATTCTATATCTCTGATTCTTAAGGCAGTATTTGTATTCAGTGAATAGAAGAACCATACAACTTATCTTCAAACAACTCGGGATACTCATATCTCATATCCTCCTATAATTCCCATGTTTCTCCTTCCACGCCATGATGTTCCCACACAACCTTTATCATCGGAATTTGCTTACACCTCAACTATTTCACTTGGTGATCCACAATGCGTATTGGACGTTCTTTATACGTTAAGTCTTTTCTCAAGGTTTTTGGTGGCTCTACAAGTATTCTCTAGTACTGATAAACACTTACGCAACAATGATACATGAAACACATCATGTATTCCCTCTAAAGATGATGGAAGCTCCAATCGATAGGCCACTACTCCAATTCGCTCAATCACTTTGAACGACCCCTTGAACCGTGGTGATAGCTTGTTCCCTCGGCTTCCACCTAATCTCCCTCGCCTCGTTTGAACCCACAAATACACAACATCTCCGATGTTAAACTCAACATCCTTCCTTTTTAGATCAGTATAAATCTTCTTACGATCTTGAGCAGTCTTCATCTTCATCTTAATAATTCTTATCTTTTCCATGGTCTCTTCGGCAATCTCTGCTCCGAAGATAGATCTCTCCCCCACTTCAGTCCAACACAAGGGTGTACGACATGATATCCCGTATAATGCTTCATATGGTGGAATTCGAATGCTCGCATGATAGCTATTATTGTATGCAAAATCAACAAGCAGTAAATGATTCTCCCAACTACCAGGCCACTCCAGCGCACATGCTCGTAATAGATCCTCAAGCGTCCTTATAGTTCTCTCAGATTGTTCGTCTGTTTGTGGATGATATGCGGTGCTCATGCGCAATTTGGTTCCTAACTCTTTTTGAAATGCTTGCCAAAGACGTGAGGTGAATCTCCCATCTCGATCTGGCACGATGCTCGATGGAACCCCATGCAACTTCACAATTTGTGCAATATATATCCTAGCTAGCTGATTTACATCAAAAGTCTTATTTATCGGAATGAAATGAGCAGATTTAGTTAGCCAATCCACGATCACCCAAATAGCATCCTTGCCACTTTGCGTCCTTGGAAGACCCGTCACGAAATCCATGGTAATATGGTCCCACTTCTATTCGGGAATTGGTAGACTTTACAATTTTTCGCTCGGTACTTGTTGCTCCACTTTGATTAATTGACACGTTGGACATTTCACTACCTATCGAGCGATGTCCTTCTTCATCCCTGACCATTGATAAAGCTGACGAACATCACGTTGCATCTTCGTCAATCTGGATGAATTGAAAACTTGGATTGGTAAGCTTGGCTTAGAATATCTTCTCTGATCCCTAGATCATTCGATACACAAACTCGATCACTAATCATCATTAGACCGTCTTCCCTTATCCGATACAACTTGTACATCGAGTCTTGCCGATTACTACGAATCTTTTGAAATCTCTTAACGGAAAAATTGTGATGTACGACGCTGGTAGATCCACTGATCTGACTAACTCAATGCTCCGTCGCTCGAAAGGTTACCACAACCCAACACGGTACGACGCCGGCAGATCCACTGATCTGACTAACTCGATGCTTCGTCGCTGGAAAGGTTACCATAACCCCAGCACGGTACGACGTCGACCCAGATCCAAGTGTCGCAATACTAACGTCATCGACCCGATACACCTCACGTGACAACTCTCACTGACGCGCTCGCACACGCCTTCTTCTGAAGGTTCGAGTGTGAAATCACTCGATCGAGTACACTAACAAGATATTCACTTGGCTTTAACACCGAACCAAAATATCGACGTTCTCTGATCCCAACACTTGGTCGCACGTCAATTATCTAGATAATCTCTAGTCACTTATACAACTCATATACTTTTCATCAATTCTCATACGACAAATTTAGGGTTTAATCCAATTTCACTTGTAACGTCTCATTTTTCCCATTATGATCCTATAAATTCTATCGTGATCATGCCTCGTTTTAAAAGTATAATCTCTTCCATAAATCAACCACAAATCCGAATTTAGGATGGAGAAAATCATCACCTTAGCTTATTCGACGACTTGACGATTCTTGATATTATCGCTAACAACAACACCAATCAATTCTTCCCTATTATAAAGCCATTTAATTATTAAATTTTAATAACATAAATCTTCATATTAAGGGAATAATCACAACAAATTATTTAGATATTTACCACAATCTCGATTAAAATTCACCCACGAAGAACGTGATGAAAATCTTCTTCAATTTCTTCTTCCTCCCTTATTTCTCTTCTCATCTCTTCTTCCCTTTTTTTCTTCTTCTCACTTGTCGCGCTGCTTCTGCATCCCTCTCTTCTTTTTTTATCCTTAACACTAATATTAATATATATATATATATATATGCATGTGCCCATCGACTAATTTTACCGAGTCGTATGGGCTTCACATTTTTTCGTGAAACCACCTCAACAATGATTATTAAATATTTAACTTATAAAAAATCTATCCATAAAAAGCCTTTTTTTCTCACCCATGTATCATCCATTTAAATTCCATTGAATTTTGATAAAAGTTTAACGTACAAAAAAATGTTTACATAAAGATAATTATATAAAAAATAAATATAAATAATATCAATTTATATTAAATAACATGATTCACAAGATATAAACAATATATTTCACAATTTATAATAATAATAATAATTATTATTATTTTAATATTATATCTAATATTTGTTCTTGAACAATTTTTGTACTACAATTTATATCATTAAATAATTTATATCCTAAATCAATTAAATTTTTTACAAATATTATATTTAAATTATAATAATTTTGTATTTGTAATACAATACATAAAAACGAAATTTGTAATAAAAAGAAAGCTTTTCTGTTCATTGTTTCTTATTTTGATTTTTGAATTTATTCAATCATGATTTATCGTTTTTAACAAATTCATGTTTACATTATTTATATTAATGGGAAATAAAACTCTTTTAGTTCGCGTTACTATTCATGATTATTATCGCCAATTTTTATCTATTAAATTCATGAACAGTAGTTGTATTTCCTCACCTCTACGTCTGTTTTCTCTCAATCTTTTTCTTTTAAGCCTCTATTAATGCCAACTTTAAAATTTAACACAATGAATAAAATTTAACACCACCGTTGTTTTACGTTTCGATTACATCAACATCCTTCTTCTACCTCGCGACTCTCCTTCTTCTTCCTCGCGTCTCTCCTTTTTCCTCACTTCTTCCTATGGTTTCAACCTACGGTTTCGGATCAGAGTTTCACTAGAGAGATGAAGAATTCAATGTTGCCCTGAAACCCAACCTTGCGGTATGGTCTAAGAATCGTTTTCTCAGAACCTCAAAACGGAAGCCATTTGTAAGCACTTTAGGTGTATTTTATGATGAACATTTGTGTTTAGCTTCATTTCATTTTGATTTCTTTCATTCCAAAAAACTCGCAGTTGGATTTAGAGTTTTTGATTCTTTATTTTATAGTGTCATCTGGTTTCTTGCTACATTATCTCCTTCCCCACATCTTTTTTCCAGCTCGCTTCCTCCTCTCCTTCTAACTATGTTTTTTGGTCATATTTTCACTCGAGAGATGAAGAATTCTATCTTGCTCAGAAAACCAACCTTACGAGATGTCGGAGATTCATAGTCGTGGAACCCTAGCAGCTCACAATCGAAACCACCGTGCAAGCATTCCATGTACTGTTTTTCATGATTTTTATTGTTTAAGCTTCATTTTATAACCTATTTCGACTTTTCATGAAGCCACCCTCACGCTGCTCATTTTCTCTCTTCCTAAACAGGATATCACTAAAAGCTTTATCATCCTCGTCACCTGCGCTTCCGGGCATAATCAATTTCCTAGAAAAGAAAATTCGTCGTCTTTTTCCCCGGAGTAGCAGTTCAGGAGATGCTTTCGCCTGAAAATCCCAACTGGCTCAACGACTTGATCAACGACGAGACTCTACTTGCTCCACCTCTATCTCTCATGTGTCTCAATTAGGTTTGTTTTTCACTTGCTTCTACTCTAATACTTCTGGTCGATTCGAGAAATAGTGTAGTGTCCCGCTTCTGTGTGTGGTTGCTTAGAGAATTTCAATTAATTTGTTTGGTTGTTTCATTATTTTACTGCCTTACAACATTGAAATTTTTTCGAGTTAGTGTGATTACTAGGGCACACACTTTGTCTTATTTACATTACTAGGGCACACGCTTCATAGCTTACTTGGAGCAGGTTCGGATGGAACTCTATACACACATATACACAAACACATATGTTTATACTCAAGATACGAATTAGGTTATCATTTTATGATTGGTTATGTCTGAACGACGGGTGAGATATTCAATATATTGGTCATTTTGATTGCGTAATTAATGCTTCAAGAGAGGCTTGTGATTGTTCCTCAAAAGTCAATTATGTGTTTCTACCCTCTTTTTTGGTGGGATTCTGATGTAATATTAGATATGAGAGATCATGGATCTTGGTTGAAAGTATGGGTGTGTGTAAGCTAGTGGATTCTCTTTGTTAGAGAATATTGTGTGGATAATTTTATAGATGAGATTTTATTGAACAGACCTCGCATATATACCATAAATGGATATGAGCTTCATTTTGATGCAGACTGTCTGGTTGGTTTGGGAGAGTGATTCTAATATTGGATAAATCCTCTTCATTATTATTGGTTGATTTGGATAATATGTTTCTGTATGCTTGAAAATGAATTTTAGATTGAATAATATGTTTCCGTGGAAAGTCAACACCTTGATTTTCAGTAAGGTTTACCATGGATTTGATTGTTAGTGATCTAACACTAAGTTCCTCAAGTACTTTCTTTTGTTTCTTCTGTATGTAATTGGATTGGTTGTTGTGTTGATGCAGGTCTACCAAAGGTAAGTTTCCAAAAGAATCAACAAGTCTACTTGGGAGAAGCTTAAACGCAGGTATCTAATCAAAACCGTTAGTAAAATTATGATCTCTCACTCACTTCTTCACAATTCTTTTAATACTATCAACTTGTAGGGATAGATTGATTATGATGTTAGTAAGAAATTAGCGTAGACATTCTTGCTTGCAAAGCATAAGTTAATGTGAATAAAGTATCTTTGTTTTCATGCCTAAAAAATGGTGAAACAATGTGTTTTTTTCATTTCAAGGTTGATGCTATGGCCTTTAACAATTGCTGGAAGAAAGAGTCTTTTTGTTTGTATTAATTCATTTTTGGATATAGTTTTACCATTATATTTGATTCGAGAATTTTCTTCCTCCAGAACTCAATCAACCAAACAAGGAAAAAACATATATTCTTTGTATAGCAGCACGATGCTTGAAGGATCTGTTTGGTCATATTGAGGCCACTTGAAGGATCTTCCATTAAAGGGATGGCCACTAACTACAAGTTATTGGTTGAGAGAATTTATTATGTTTTTGAAAGAAGCAAGCAAATGGAGCGTTAAAAAATGAAGGTGAAGCTGAAGAAACACACGATGAGATAAGCCACGCGAGAGTGAAGTAGTGAAATTGGTGAAGAGATAGTCAAATTTAGACAAAAATGTGAAAACAATGAAGGAGAATGAGAAGATTCTTGAAGCAAGACTGAAGGCTTTGAATAAGAGAGAAAAAGCTTTGAAAACCGATCAAAAAATTGAAAGACAGAGAATGAAGGGATTGAGAATGAGACTGATAAGTAAGAGTGAATTCTTAGAGAATATTAAAGTATTAGGATTACAAAAGAATAGAAATTGGAGTTTTCAATGTTGCAGTTTCTATCACAAAACATATAGAGAAATGCAATAATCCTAAGAGTTAAATATTTTAGACATTATACAGAAAAAAAGTTTCATGTTATAATATCATTACCAACTATATATTTTATATATATCGTTCTTATACGTACATTTATCAACAAACTATTAAATTTTATGTAATTCAATTATTTATATTTTCTAACTCACATAATTTTTATAATTTTATATAATTCAACAAACTAATAATCCTTGCAAGTTACTTCTCGTGAAACCACCTCAGTAAGGATTATTAAATATTTACTTTATAGAGCTCTCAGTATTTTTCTCTCTCTAGAACTTTCTCTAGAGCGAGTTTCTCACTGGCGGCGGTTCTAGGGCTCCTGTTCTGGCGGCGGCACCTAGTCGTCGGCGCATCCACCGGCGGTTCCTTCCCACATCCCGGCGTCGGTCTCCTCCCGTCGTGGTGGTTCGCGGTCGTGGGTTGCTGACGGTGCTGTCAATCGTGGTTCTCCAGGGCCGTTGTCAATCGAGGTTCTTCAAAGCTGCTGTGTTCGACAGGGTTGCGAGTGCTCGCGATTCTCCTAGATTCTGGTGATTTGGGTATTTCTAGCCTAGGGTTCCATCTAATTTCATTTCTGCTTTTGGCTCCCGGAGATGGAGGTTTCGTGAACTCCCACTGGAACAAACGATTCCTAGGGTAGCGTGGTGCTGGTCACAGGTTGGAGCTGAGGTCTGGTTTGTGTTGGTGCTGGTTGCGTGGTGCCGGTTGAGTGCTGCTGGTTGCGTCGGAATACATGCTTATCTGCAGTTTGGTGCTGAGTGCTGGGTTACAGGTTGGTGTCGGGCGCTGTTGCAGTTTGCTGTAATTTGAGGCGAGTGCTGGTGCGGGTTGCTGCATGGGGAAGAAAGGTAATTCAGGAGTTCCTCGAATGGCAAAGAGGTGGCAGCTGCTAGTTCCGCCGACTTGGGCCACGTTAATGAGGAAATGGTAGTTTTGGAAGGAGACATTCTTTCCGATGGGGAAATGAACTACCAGGCTGATTTTCCGGCTTTACTGCAGAGCGTTGCGGGGAAAGCACGGACGGATATGGGAATTAAGGATGGCGGTGCTGGAAGTGGTCAGCCTAATGGACCAAATGAGGCGCATCATGCCCACGGTAACAAGCCTAACGTGGCTGCCCCTCGTGCAAACGCATGGGCCAAGGGCACTAAAAAGATATTCATGAATTCCGGGGTAGGAGGCAAACTCAACTACACCAAGCCGACCTCTAACCAAGCGACTATCAGGGTGAGCGAAGGACTACCAAAACAAGCCGTTTGGGGATGGGCGTTGCTTGGCCAATAAGTTGGTTACCCACCGGGGCACTTCCTCATTAATGCTATGATGAAGACGTGGGGAGTACGGTCCAAGTACCGTGTGGAGGAAGGTTGGTTCTTTTTCCAATTCGAGTCCGAAGAAGCTAAGGATAAGGTCCTCAAAGGGGGTCCTTACTTCATCCACGGCTAACCTCTATTGTTGAAAAACATCCCGGATAAGTTTGCGTTCAACCGTCAGGACATCGTCACTGTTCCCCTTTGGGTCCGTTTCTTCGGTCTCCCTCGGAACTTTTGGACGCAAGACATTCTGGGCCGGCTTGCCTCGCATGTGGGCACCCCCTGTTCACGGATCCGAGTACAGAAGGACGACAAAGGGGGTCCTATGCCCGATGCCTAGTAGAGGTTAATTTTGCGGCGCCCATAGCCCGCGAGATTCCCGTGGAGTTCGATGACGGCGAGTAGCTTCTGTGCTCCATTCTGATTGAAAATGAGCCGAAATACTGCACCAACTGTTGCTCCTTCGGGCACGAGAATGAGTTATGCCCGTTCAAGGAGAAGAAGGAGACAAAGGGTAAACGAGTAAAGACGACGCCGACGGAGAACAAGGATGGGATATTGGCCGCGCCTGTCGGTATCTGGCGACACCCCTTCGGACCCCAAGGTAACAGCAAAGGAACCGACGGGAGCGAGCCAACAAAGCGCTGCGGCCCCATCTAAGCCGAGGAGACCGAGGACGCAACCATCCAACCCGGCTCCATCATCAGGTCCAAAGTTACCCGCCAATGACACTGGCCAGAATGATGTGATTAAGACCAAAACAAACATGTCAAGCCTGGTCAAGAAAGAAACCTACAGGGACATCTTCTCCTTTCACCAACACTGCGCACAATCCGGAGCATCCGATAACGAGAGCAGTGGTGGTCTTGAGACCAACGGGGAGACGAACCCAATAAATGGTGCACGGACAGAAGTGGATGAGGCCAAAGAGGAAGGGGAATGGACTCCTGTTGCGGCGGTGTCCAAAGCAAAGGGGAAGAAGAAACGGGATAAGAATAAGACGACACAGACCCCGCCGGTGGTACTAGGACTAAAAGCGACCAAATGGCCGATGACAACGAAACCTCTCCGTAAGGGCACCAGGGACGGCGGAGAGAAGGGCAAACCCAAATTGCCCGCATGAAGATCCTATCGTGGAACATCCAAGGGCTCGGCCAAGCCCTAAAACAAAGAGGCCTAAGGGAGGTAATTCGGAAAACCCAATCTAGCATAGTAGGTATTTATGAGACAAAATGTGCTAGACTTAATGTGACTAACGTAATGCGACGCGTGGCACCGGGTTGGAAGTTTGTCACAAATTTCGACCTAGACCCACGTGGTCGTATTCTAGTCACTTGGGATAGCGATTTTGTGGACTTAGAGATCATTAGTTCCTCCATACAGCACATCGGTTTTCGAGCTTCTTGTAGGACTACCGGTGTGCATTTTGGAGCATGTTTTGTATATGGTTTGCATAGCGTAGTTGATAGGCGACCAATTTGGGATAGTGTAGATGAGTTACTGCATTCACATGTCATGCCTTGGATTGTCCTAGGAGATTTTAATTCGGTTATGAGTGCCGAGGAAAGGGTCAACGGAGCTCCGGTTTCGATGTACGAATGCAGGGACATGGTCGATGCGTGCCGTCGTCATGGTCTCGTTGACGCACCGTGCTCGATCTCGAACCCACTGACCTGGACCAATGGTACAGTTTGGAGCAGACTCGACCGTGTGCTGGTTAATCCTGCATGGTCGGGCTCTGCTTTTGCTTGTGATACTGATTTCCTCGACGAGTGGCACCTTTCGGACCACAAGTCGGGACTTGTGTCTTTGTGCAGATTGCAGGCTTCAGGGAGGAAATATTTTAAGTTCTTCAACATGTGGACAGCCCATCCAAGGTTCGAGGAGATCGTAAAGGGTGGGTGGGAAGTTGACTTCAGGGGAACATATCAATACCGATTATCGAAGCTACTCCACGGACTCAAGGCGCCCCTCAAGACCCTCAACCAACAGGAGTTCAGCCACATCTATGCTCGGGCTAAGGAGGCAAATGCAAACTTAACACGGGCTCTTGAGGAGTGTCGGCTAAACCCGGACTCTCGATAAGCGAGAAACAGGATGGAGGAGGCTAAGACAATGGCGCAACGATTGAACGACGCAGAAGGGAGTTTTCTTAGCCAACTAGCTAAGTCTAACCACCTTATCAAAAGTGATAAATGCACTAAATATTTTCATGCGTTGATGAAGGTTAACGGGAGACGAAATCACATCGCGACCATAACAAAACGGGATGACACGTGGACACAATCCATGGAAGCGGTCGTTGGGGAGTTTGTAGACTACTACAGGGGATTGTTTGGGTCCACGGTAGGCATCGCGCTCCCTGACCCCGATGAGCTCGCTAGTGGGGGTCGCTTCTCGGACGCAGATAGACACTTCCTAGCGTCCCCGGTCTCGGTCAACGAGATTAAAGACGCTCTCTGGTCGATGGGTGAGGACAAGTCCCCTGGCCCGGATGGATACTCCGCAAAGTTCTTCAAAGCAACGTGGGCGACGACGGGGGCTGAGGTGTGTGCGGCAGTCAAGGAGTTCTTCACAAACGGAAAGCTCCTGCGACAGTTCAATCATACCATAATTGCCATCATTCCCAAAGTCGACGCCCCATCCCGAGTTGAGCACTATCGCCCTACCTCTTGTTGTAATGTTGTCTATAAGATTATCACTAAGATCATGACATTGCGCCTAGCGCGGTGTCTTGGTCCACTGATAGACCCAGCCTAAAGCGCCTTTGTGGAGGGTCGGCTCCTTGCGGATAATGTTTTTCTGGTGCAGGAACTCCTTCGGAGATATGAGGTCAAGCGGGACACTAAGCGATGTTTCCTCAACGTGGACTTGTCTAAAGCATATGATACCGTGTCCTGGGAGTTTGTTAGATTCGCGCTCGTTCACCTAGGGACCCCCCTTGTTCGTAGACTGGGTCATGGAGTGTATATCTTCGGCCACCTACTCTGTCAAAATCAACAAGACGCTGCATGGTTTTTTCCCCGGCAAGCGAGGACTCAGACAAGGGGATCCACTCTCACCCCTCCACTTCGTGATGTGTATGGAGATCTTCTCAAGCCTGGTCAAGAAAGAAACCTACAGGGACATCTTCTCCTTTCACCAACACTGCGCACATCTTCGATTATCACATCTCATTTTTGTTCATGACATTGTGATGTTTTGTCGCGGTGATGCAGGGTCGGTCGGAGTTCTCCTAGGATGCCTGGAAAAAGTGCTATCTCTGGATTGCGGGTAAACGCGGGCAAGTCATCAATGTTCTTGGCCTCGATTTCAGATCAGGAGCGGGAAACGTTGATTAGAGCCTCGGGATTCAGGGAGGGAGTCTTCCCGTTTCGCTACCTAGGGATTCCGATTGGCCCGTCTAGCCTCAAAGGAATCCACTTCAAGCCTCTCATTGACAAGATTAGCGCCTACCTCACTAGATGGGCCAAGAAGACCATTTCATTCGCGGGGAGGAGAGAACTCATCGGGTCAGTATTGCAGGGGAGTGCGGGATTTTGGTTATCCATGGTGCCCATGCCCAAGAGTGTCCTACATGGACTTACCTCCATTTGCCTAGGGTTTCTGTGGAAGCATCCTAGGGTGAAGTGGGTGGATTTGTGTGTTCCCAGGAGGGAAGGGGGCCTCGGCCTCTTAGACTTCGGTGTATGGAACAAGTGCTTCATGCTGAAGAACTTGTGGCACATTGTGACATAGCGGGATAGCCTGTGGGTGAGATGGGTGCACCACCGTTACTTGACTCAGACGGGGCCGTTGGAGTGGACTGCGCATAGGCGGGATTCTCCCCTCATTAAGGTGATTATACAAGCACGAGATATGATTAGTAGCATCGAGGGGCGAGAGGCAAGCATCGCGGACACCATGGAGGAGTGGTGCGTAGAGGGTGAGTTCAAGGTATCTAAGGCGTATGAAGTCATCCGGCCTAAGAGGGAGGTGGTGAGTTGGTCGAAGGTGGTGTGGCCTACACATAGCACGCCGAAGCACTCATTCCTTCTGTGGTTGGCGACTATAGATAAGCTGCCCACTCTTGACCGATTCCACTATTTACAGATGGACCCCAGATGCAGGTTGTGTGATCAGATGATGGAGACGCACGACCACCTATTTTTCACGTGTGACTACGCCGCATCAGTGTGGAATCCAGTGTGTGACCGCTACCATATTCCAAGGTCTACTTCGACGCTTCAGGGAGCTCTCACGTGGCTTCGGGGGCATGCCCGCCGAGACGATTGCCTCTGCAGGGCTCGTGTCTACTCATTCGCAGCCTCGGTCTACCACATTTGGCTCGCCAGGAATGCTTGCATTTTCGACAACAATCGAATCCCGCCCGTGGTTGTGACCAGATTGATTGTCGACCACGTCGCCCTTATCATTCGGGACAGGTACGACTACCGTGGGTTTGTCAAAGATCCGTATATAGGTCTATCATGATGCATTGTGTCGTTGTTGGCATCCTTATTATTGTATGTTTGGTTATTTCTTTTTGTTATTTCTTCTTTGTGTTTGGTGTTTGTATGGTCATGTGTTGCAGGGGTGCTCTTTTTCCTCCATGCTTGGTTTTTCCCACTAGGTTTTCCGGCATTGAGGTTTTAATGAGGCCCGGGGTGTTTTGTGCCCTGCTCTCATAGCTGCGACACGGTCTTTTTCGTCTGTCTTTTCGTTTGTATTTTCAATCTTGTATGCCACAGTATAGCTTGGGTGACCTGCGTGTTGTCCCATATATGCCGATGGCTTGATCATTGTACGTGACTTTTTTCCCGTTATGGGACATACCTAATACGAATTTACATTACACCAAAAAATATTTACTTTACAAAAAAATCTATCCATAAAAAAACTTTTTTTCTCACCCACTTATCCCACTTAAATTCCATTTAATTTTAATAAAAGTTTAACCTACAAAAAAATATTTACATAAAAAAAATCCCATCCCACCTACTTACAATACCATAAATCTAAATCTTATATATTAAAAGTTAGGTTAAGAATTTATTATACTTAATAAAAAATTAATATATATTATTTATAATAGTTAATAAAATATATTAAATGCTTTTTATCATAAATATTTTAAAAAATAAAAATAAAAAACTAAAACGTTCGCGTATGTATATATATATATATGAAAGATTAAAATTTATATTATAAATTTAAATATATTTATTTCCATACATTTTATATATAAAAAAAGCACCTCAACAATAATTTTATTTTTATTTCAATTCAATTTAATTGAAAACAAATAAAATTTATCTACACTTTAATCTGATCAATATTTTCATTTAATCTTATTTAATTCCTACTTTATGTTTCCAACCACGTACGACAAAAAATTTACCAATGTTTTGACCGGATAGAAAAAATTCTTTTCATCTTTATACCTTCTCTTCTCTTACCCTCAACCCAAAAAAAAGAAAAAAAAGTCTCTTTTGTTAAATTATAAATGTCTCATATGCCACAAACTATATACTATATTTAATATTAATAATAAGAGGGTTTACCTATAAGCAGACACCTCATATATAAAAATACACACACAACAATAAGATCACATAATCCTTTTTCCTCATCGTTTTCTCTCTCAATTTGCTCTCCACTCTCTCTCTCTCTTCTCACGTTTCTCTCTCCTCTCCTCACTACCTTCTTCTTTATTTACACACTATAAGGTATATATATATATTACTTTATTATTTATATATTATAATATATATACATATTGATATATAGTTAACTCTTACAATATTATATATATATATATGCATGCGTATAAATATATCTATATTTACATAATATACAATACATATTATTAATATACATACATATACATATATATTTCAAATCATATTATTATATGTATTTAATTATATATATGTCTTGTTAATATTATTTATCTAATATATATTATATATTTTTAATATATATTTATATCTATTAATGATTAATTTTTAACACATTATCAGCACGAATATTCTAATTAATTATGAAAAAATACAATATTATACGTTATATATTATTTTTAATTTCAATTTTTTACGATCTCGATTTCCAATCGATCTTGGTTTCGATTTGGATTCAATTTTCAAGTAAAAAAACTATATATAGACCTCGTGGAATATATATATCCCGGTCATAATGTATATTATACTATATGATTCTGCGTGCTCAGTCACCAATCAATAATATTAAGATTTTATGAATATTTATCTGTTATTTATTCTTATTATAAGGATGACTATGCCTAGGGGTGTAAAATGAGCTGTCGGCTCGCGAGCCAGCTCTAGCTCGGATCATATTTAAGCGAGCCGAGCTGGGTATTTTCTAGCTCGTTTAAAAAATGAGCTGACGAGCCGAGCCCGAAACGAGTCCGAGCTTAGACGAGCTGGCTCGCGAGCTGAAAAAAAAATCATGTACAAAAATAAAATAATTTTCATTTTTGTGTATTATTTATAATATTGCATTCAGTAAAACATAATATATTGTTTAAACATAGTATACTATTATAATGTTTAAACATAGTATACTATTATAAATAAAGAAACAATTTAGTAAAGTTACGAGCGGTCGAATTTAGTACAATGATATTTTATACTTTTTATTCGAGAAGGTTATTTTTTATTTAGTACAATGATATTTTATAACATTATGTTTGAATTAATGTTTTCATATTTTCGATATTATATTTGTTTCGTTTGATATATTTATCATATATGATATTACAGCTAATTCAAAATAAATAAATAGTCTGGCTCGCGAGCCAGCTCGTTTTTTAGCAAGCTAGAGGCGAGCCGAGCTGAGCTGGGATTTTCTAGCTCGTTTCAAAAACGAGCCGAGCTGAGCCAGCTCGTTTTTTGGCGAGCTCAAGGCGAGCTGAGCCGAGTTGAACCGAGCCAGCTCATTTTACACCCCTAGCTATGCCACCATTTTTATGTCATATTTTATTTTGTTAATTATTATATTTATGTGGAGGATGAAAAAATTTACCCCATAATTTATTTAACTTATTGTTGTTATACGGATGGCGAGCCACCAATTTTTGGTTATATTTTATTTTTGTTAATTATTTTATTTATTTATGTGGAGGATGAAAAAAATTTCACCCCATAATTTATTTTAATTATGTTTTTCATTATTTAATTGTTAATTGGTTAAATAAATTTAAATATAAATTATCTATAAATATAAACGGACCTAACACATGAATTGTTATATAATAAATTATTTAATTTTGTTTTCAATGTCATAACTTATATTTGTTTATTTTTTTTTCTCTTCAATGATAACAGATCTTCATGTCGAACTTGGTGAATCTCAAAATCACAACACTAGATGCCTCTGGAAAAAACTATATGACATGGGCATTTGAGCTAAAATGCATCTAAAAGGCAAAAAGCTTATTGCCACGATCGATAAAGATAATAATTCCTCATAATAGGAAAAGCAAAATCCATGATATTTTCACGTCATCATATTACCGATGGATTAAAAAAATGAGTATCGAACAAAAGAAGATCCCACAGATTTGTGGGAATCTCTAAAAGATCGATTTGATCACCAAAAATATGTGATACTCCCAAAGGCAAAGAATGATTGGTTGAATCTAAGATTCCTGGATTATAAATCCACCGATGAATACCATTCTGCAATGTTCGAAATAATCTCCAAGATTGAATTATATGGATAAAAGATAAGTGATTATGATAAGCTGGAAAAAACATTATCGACGTTCCATGCTGATAATGTAATTTTACAACAACAATATCGCGCAAAGGATTTTAAGACCTATCGCGAATTGTTACAGCTTCTCCTCATTGCAGAACAATAGAACGAGTTATTAATGAAAAATCATCATGCTCGTCCCTCTGGTTCTGCACCATTTTATGAAACAAATACGACTTCATCAAATTATAACCACTGGCATGGCCGCGGACGTGGATATATACGTGGTCGTGGTTGAGGCCGTGGACGTGTCGTGGTCGTGGAAATGGATATGGTAGAGGAAGAGGTCGGAGTAATCCACCAAATAATTTCCGTCATGGAGAAAATAAAAGGAAAGATTATCGAGTGAATGAAAATGAAAACGTGACTAAAAGGCGAAAAGATACAATATGTCATCGATGTGGTATGAATGGACATTGGTCCCAAGTATGCCGAACACCAAGACATTTTGTTGATTTATACCAGAAGTCACTGACAGATAAAGACAAAAATGTTCAAACGAATTTTGTCTCAGATGATCTCGATGATCTCCTGGATAACGACAAGGTTAGAATGCACCTTGACATTGCGAACTTTATGTATCAACCTGATAATGAAAATGAGAAAGAGAATGAGATTTCGACATGGATTTCTTTGTTATCATTATCTCGTTTTAAGACTTACCTTGTTATTTTTGATGAACGTATTTTTCCTTTAGCTATTTAGTTTTTAAAAGTTTTATTAGATTATCTTTTATTGTAATATTTTGTTATATTGTTATATAATATATGCAAAGTTTGCTTTATATTTTCAGGTTCATCTATATCTTTATCGGATCAAAGTAATACAAAATATGTCACGATCAAACATCAATGATGGAGACATATGTCTAGCCGATTGTGCTACGACACATACAATATTGAAAGATAAAAAATATTTCTCCAAGTTGGGAATACATGAATCCAGTGTCAATACAATATCTGGAAATGCAAAAATAATTAAGGGATGTGGAGAAGCAAATTTTATAATGTCCGGAGGAAAAAAATTTATCATACAAGATGCATTATTCTCTCCACAATCCCAAAGGAACTTATTAAGTTTCAAAGATATTCGCCAAAATAGCTATCATGTTGAGACCATGAATGATGAAAATCGTGAATATCTTTATATGAGGAAAATGTTTTCTAAAAGGAAACATATTGTAGAAATTTTACCAACTTTATCCTCTGGACTATATTTCACAAAGATAAGAATGGTGGAAGCATATGCCATATTCAACCCAAGATATGAAGACATGTTTAAGATTTGACATGATCGATTGGGTCACCCTGTGAGAAGATATTTCAATCTCATGAAATCGCATGTAGTGCTTGTTCTCAAGGAAAATTAATAATAAGACCATCATCTGTCAAAGTTGGACATGAATCACCATCGTTTTTAGAACGATTACATGGGGATATATGTGGACCTATACATCCACCAAGTGGACCATTTTGATACTTTATGGTATTGATCGATGCTTCTAGCAGATGGTCATACGTTTGCTTATTATCAACTCGCAATGTTGCATTTGCGAGGTTTATTGTTCAAATAACAAAATTACGAGCTCAATTCCCCGATCACCCTATTAAGAAGGCGAGGCTTCATAACGCTATTGAATTCACTTCTCAAGCTTTCAATGACTATTGTGCATCGATTGGTATTGAGATTGAACATCCCGTACCACATGTTCATACACAAAATGGTATGGCAGAGTCATTGATTAAACTTCTCCAACTTATTGCTCGACCATTGCTAATGAAAACGAAACTTCCAATTTCTGCTTGGGGACATGCCATTTTACATGCTGCTGCACTAATTCAAATAAGGTCAAGTGCTTATCATAAATATTCTCCATTGCAATTATCAAATGGCCAAAAACCAAATATATCTCATCTTTGAGTATTTGGTTGTGCTGTATATGTTCTAATTGTTCCACCGCAACGAACAAAAATGGGCCCACAACGCAAATTGGGAATTTATGTTGGATATAATTCACCATCTATCATTAGATATCTTGAACCAAAAACGGGTGATGTATTCACAGCTCGTTGTGTTGATTGTCATTTTAATGAGAATGAATTTCCACCGTTAGGAGGAGGAATAAAAGAAGCCTCACAAGAGTTAACATGGAAAACACAATCATTGTTATAACTTGATCCTCCTACAAAACAATGTAATATGGAAGTACAAAAGATAATATATTTGCAAAATATTGCAAATAGACTTCCAGATGGGTTCAATGATACAGCTCGGGTTACAAAATCATATATACTGGCTGCAAATGCACCTGCTCGTATAGAAATACCAAAAGGGCATACGGGTGAAAGATTTTCAAATGAGTCTAGAACACGCTTAAAGCGCGGACGACCACTTGGTTCTAAAGGTAAAAATCCTCGAAAGAGAAAGAAGTTTTATAATAATGATGATTCTCAAATCATAGAGAACATTCAAAAGGAAATAAATGAGGAGTGATCCTCAAAATGAAAATCATGAAAATAATCATGAACATACAAAGAATAATGAAATTTCCATCAATTATATCTATGATGAAAAGATTATAAGAAAAGATGAAATAAATGACAATGATGGAATATTCTCTTTCTCTGTATCCAAAGAAATTGAAAATGATAGTGAAGATCTAGAACAAATGTCAGTGTTAGAATGTCAAAAGAGACATGATTGGATCAAATGGAAAGAAGCTATGCAAATACAAATAGACTCATTAAATAAAAGAAAAGTATTTAGACCCATCATTCAAACTCCAAATGGTGTCAAATCGGTTGGATGCAAATGGGTTTTTGTCGAAAAAGAAATGAAAATAATGAGGTCACGAGATATATGGCACACCTTGTCGCACAAGGGTTTTCCTAGATACCTGGAATTGATTATGAGGAAAAATTATTCCCCTGTTATGGATGCAATCACATTTAGATATTTGATGAGTTTAACAACATCCAACAACTTAGATATATACCTTATGGATGTAGTTGCGACAGATCTATATGGATCTTTGGATAATGATATATACATGAAAATCCCTGAAGGATTAAAAATGCCTAATGTATTGCTTGAGATTTTTCATCTCCTCAGCACCATGTTGTTGTTCGATTTGTGTTTGTAGCACCATGTTGTTGTTCGATTCGTGTTTGTTCGATTCGTGTTTGTTCGATTTGTGTTTGGTCTCTGCTTCGTAATACCCAGACCTTTGCTCTCTGCTCCACACTGTGTTGTTCGATTCGTGTTTGGTCTCTAGATTGTTTACGGGTTTGGTTTCTGGTTTATGTTTCAGATGGAAATGACAGTTTTTGATTCCGGTTGTGGATTTGTGATTATAGTTGTTTACGTTGATGATCTAAATATAACTGGAACCTCAAAAGAGATTGAAAATGCTTAGAATTATCTCAAAAAGGAATTTGGAATGAAAGACATTGGACAAACAAAGTTTTGTCTTGGTTTACAGATAGAGCATCTAAAGACTGGTGATGCCTCCCAAATCCAAAAAGCAGTACATTCAACGGTCTGATGTATGGGGACATTTTTCATGAGAAAATGACGAATACAATAAGTGTAATTACTGTAGTATAAGATTGAAATGTGGGAGTACTAAAAATGGGACTAGTAGCATGAATAAACATCTTCGAATCTGCAAAAGTTATAAGAATGTTGTTGAAGCGGATAGTCAAAAGGTCTTAACTAGAGCTGATAATGAAAGTCAAAGATAGGGGTGGGCGTTTCGGGTTACCCGGACCGACCCAGACCGACCCAACCCGAGGAACCCAACCCGCGAGATAAACGGGTTCTGCCTAAAACCCATATGGGTTCTGAATCTGGAACCCGAACGGGTTCGGGTCTGTTTGGGTTGGGTTCGGGAGAACCCGAGGAACCCGAAACAAAAAAACCCTAATTTACGTTTTACACCTCCCTCTCTCTCGTTCACTCTGTGACTCTGCCGCACGCCCTAATTTCTCTCTCGCTCTCTCAAACGCTCGACTCGGCTCCCCCATATTTTCCATCCGCCGTCACCCCTATTCTCCGTCCACCGGTCGCCGTCGCCCCTATTCTCCGTCCGCCGTTCGCAGTCGCCCGAGTAACCCGTCGTTTCGCTCGCCCATTCGTCTGTCGCTTCGCTCGCCGTCGCTTCGCTCGCCCTCATCCGCCGTCGCTTCTTTCGCCCTCATCCGCCTTCCGGCGCTCGCCCATCCTTTGCATCGGTGATAGGTAAAAATTTTGTTTGTTCGATTCGTGTGTTTGTTCGATTCGTGTTTGCATCGCTCTGTTTGTTGGATTCGTGTTTGTTGTTCGATTTCTGGTTTGTTTACGGGTTTGGTTTCTGGTTTATGTTTCAGATGGAAATGACAGTTTTTGATTCCGGTGACAATGAAGTTCAATCGAACAAAAGGGTTGCGACATCGGCGACAAGTGACATGCCTCCCAAATCCAAAAAGCAATACATTCAACGGTCTGATGTATGGGGACATTTTTCCAGAGAAAATGACGAATACAGTAAGTGTAATTACTGTAGTATAAGATTGAAATGTGGGAGTATTAAAAATGGGACTAGTAGCATGAATAAACATCTTCGAATCTGCAAAAGTTATAAGAATGTTGTTGAAGCGGATAGTCAAAAGGTCTTAACTAGAGCTGATAATGAAAGTCAAAGTGATGTTAATATGCTTGTTGCTCGTGGATTTAGTCAAGAAGCATGTCGACAAGCAACGGTTAAGATGATTATCATGGATGAAATGCCACTTTCTATAGTTGAGAATGCTGGGTTTAGACATCTTTACAATGTCTTGTGTCCTAAGTTTGTTGTCCCCTCGAGAAGAACTATTACGAAGGATGTTCTTCAAATGTATGCTACTGAAAAAGTTACTTTGAAAAGTATGATTAATGGGGGAAGGGTGTCTTTGACGACGGATTTATGGACTTCTATCACATCTATGAGTTATATGGTCGTCACTGCTCATTTTATTGATAGTCATTGGCAATTACATCGTAAGATTATTAGTTTTAGTCCAGTGTCCAATCATAAAGGGGAAACAATTGCAAAGCAACTTGAGAAATGGAAGTTTATTTTGGTGTTTTTCGGAGTAGAAGTCTTCTTCAAGAACAAGAACAATGAATTGAATTTACGGATTTTTTATTTGGAACTATTTTTAAATGTTTACTTGGTATTGTTGTTTATGGAGTTTTAGAGCATTGTATTTTTTTAAATTTGTTGTATGTTAAATTTAGAACCGAAAACGCGTTTTAAACCCAAATTAATCATTGAAAATCCGAATTAACCATTGAAAACCCGAAAAACCCGAAGAACCCGAAGAACCCGAATGAACCCGAATACAATTCGGGTTTTTCTGGGTTCAATATTTCAGAACCCGAACAACCCGAACCCAACCCGAAACCAGAGGAACCCGTCCCGAAAACCAAATGGGTTTTTATGGGTTCAATTTTTTAGAACCCGTGGAACCCGAACCCAACCCGAACCCGAGGAACCCGTCCCGAAACCTGAAACGCCCACCCCTAGCTCTCTTGTATCTAGCAAATTGCACTCGTTCTGATATAGCATTTTCTACTAATCTCTTGTCACGATATAGCTTATCCCCTACACGTCATCATTGGATAGGGATTAAACATATCTTTCGATATTTACAAGGAATGATTGATTTAGGATTATTTTATCCTAGAGATTCCAAACGTGAGTTAATCGATTTTGCAGATGCAGATTACTTATTAGATCCTCATAAAGCTAGATCACAAACAAGATATGTTTTTACAATTGGAGGGACAGCGATATCATGGCGTTCACAGAAACAAACACTAGTTACAACATCTTCAAATCATACTGAAGTCATAGCACTTCATGAAGCGAGTAGAGAATGTGTGTGGCTCAGAGCTTTAACTCGACACATACAAGAGACATGTGGATTATCAACTAATATCAACCCAACAATACTATATGAAGATAATGCCGCTTGCGTTGCTCAAACAAAGGAAAGATATATCAAAAGTGACTAAACAAAGCATATACCTCCAAAAATTTTCACGTATACACAAAAACTCGAGAAGAAGAAAGAAGTTGATGTTCAATACATCCGATCATGCGAAAATGTAGCCGATTTATTCAAAAAAGAGCTCCCTACTTCAACATTGAGAAAACATATTCGAAATATCGGGATGTGTCACCTCCGAAGTTTATGAATAAACAAAGGGTTGATAAATCGATGAGGAGTTTTTATGGCTGTATTCTTTTTCCCTCATCATAGTTTTTATCCCAAAGGATTTTTTCATGATAAGGTTTTTAACGAGACAGACAATAGACATTTAAAGAGAAATGTTAAATTATAAAAGTCTCATGGACCATAACCCATATATTATATTTAATATTAATAATTAAAAGGGGTTTGTCTATAAATAAACACCCTCATGTTAAAAATACACACAACAATAAAATCACCCAATCCTTTTTCCTCACCATTTTCTCTCTCAATTATCTCTCCACTCTCTTTCTCTTCTCTCTTCTCAAATCTCTCTCCTCTCCTCACTACCTTCTTCTTTATTTACACACGATAAGATATATATATATAATACATTATTATTTATATATTATAATATATATACATATTTATATATAGTTAACTCTTATAATATTATATATACGTATGCGTATAAATATATCTATATTTATATAATATAAAATACATATTATTAATATACATATGGTATACATATATATTTCAAATCATATTGTTATATTATTATATGTATTTAATTATATATATATGTCTTGTTAATATTTTTTATATAATATATATTATATATTTTTAATATATATTTATGTCTATTAATAATTAATTTTTAACATCTTCATCTTCATACTTTTTTTCTCTTCTCCATATGAAATGAATCATTTCGTCGAGTTCGCTATTATCCCTCACATATCTCTTGTCACCTTCTTTCTCTCCCTCACGCTCTCCCTTTCCATGGTAGTCGGTCGTCCTCTCGAGTTTTTGCCCTTTGTGCTCTTCTCCCCATCGAGCTCTCTACTACCGGATATGTGCTCTTCTGACCTCGTAATTTGCTCCGCCTTCTCTCTCTCCTCTCGCTAAGGTGTCGAACACTCACTCTATTTGTTTTTATTTGCTTTTTGTTTAGGAACATGTCGGCTGCATTTGGTTTTGGGCAGGCGCATGGCGACTCGGTTGTTCCATTATCCGTAGGCCTTGTCCTAACAGGGCTCTCTACCACCATATGTGTGCTCTTATCTCCCTATAATTTATTCTGTCTCTTCTCTTTCCCCACCACTAAGGTGTCAATTACCGTCTACTTTATTTGTTTTTCTTTTCTTTTTCTTCAGAAGCATGGAGGCTGAGTTTGTTTTGGATAGGAACATGGCGGGTTGGTTGTTTCGTCGTTCGTGAGCCAGATACTAACAAGCAATAATTGATATTTTAAGGGTATTAATCGAAAATCATCCTTAATGTGTTGATGACTTTTTTCTCTTTTGGCCTTTCTTTGTTTTTATGTAGGTTGTAAAAGTTAATATTTTGACTAGATTGGCCTTTTGACAACTATGGTTAGATCTGAGCGTCAAATGATTTGGTTTAGGTGTCCTACAACACATTGGATATGATGACCAAAATGTAAAGGATACATGTATAGGGGTATATAAGTCTTTTTGTAATTAGATCTATTATTGTG
>CM071866.1:41867446-41896391 GCA_036759665.1 Gynandropsis gynandra
TAAGGAACATGAAAACCAAACGAAACCGAAGTGTGGGGTTGATCTCCAATGCTCCTCGTAAGTTCCTTCGCAAGTTATTTCTCTTCTCTAAAGTCTTTTTCCTTATTGTATAAGTTCCCAACAAACTCCCATTTGTTTTAAGACAAATTAACTTATTTGGAGTTGCAGGTGACGGATGCGACCCGCGCAGGCTGAGTAAGTGACCCGCTCGGGTGCGGCGCGCATGATCGCGCGGGATCGCGATGGAAAAAGAGGCAGCCCGCTCGGGCTAAGGAATGCCCCGGTCGGGCTAAGGTGAGCCCCGGTCGGGCTGAGGTGATGCCCGCTCGGGCTGAGGCCCCGGGCGTGGTAGTTCTTGCCCGACTCGTGCTCAATTTGCTGGACAAAATCACCGTAATAAATGCACGCTCGGGCTAGGGAGTTACCCGCGCGGGTAGTGTGTGTTCTTCGCCGATTCTCGTCCTGTTTGTTCTGTGATGATCCTCGATGTTGGTACTTTGTCTCGTGCACGTCCTTTAGCTCTAAAGTGAACTGAATACGCATAAAAACCTGTAAGAATATGAAAACCCGAAAACAAGTAAAACGGATACAGAATCTAAAGCATCGCATCTATATCATAAACATCTCTAAAATCGTGCAAGAAATACGTATGAAAACGAGATGACCCGTGTTTCCCTTCGGCTATAAATGTCTGGGTTGGTGTTCAAAACGACTTATTTTGCCTTCTTCGTTAATCTTTTTACCAACCTAACACTTTTGCTCATTGATAACAAGTGGGATGCATATCAACCTCACAACATGGGAACAGAAGGCTGATGAGTTGCGTACTAGGCTGGAACAGTTCAAAACATATCCCTCGGTCATTCTGGTCACTGGTGTTAATCCCACAATTGTTGCGGGTATGTTTCTCATATAATACATATACCTAATTGTGTCATGGTCCTGTAAGTGTATCATCAGCGCGTTAACTGTCTTAAATTTTGTTCTATTTTTTCGATTGTCTCCGGAAAAAATTGCTCAAAGACATGGCTCAAATATCACTGAACTGTCCTTTCATTATTGATAGGTACTCTTTATCTCAACACCACTTCCGTAGCAGATATTACTTTGACGGTGAAGCTACAGTCGACACGGATTACATAGAAAGGTAAATCATTTTTTACACACTATAACATACGAGAACTATTTTTTTATAAGCTAAAATAATTGTCGGCATGGAACTCTTGCTTATCAAGATTTTTCATCCACACTGTTAAATATCTCCAAAACTATATCGCGTAGCATTAGAGATGGCACCGATGATTGTATGAAGAACAATGATACATGTGATCAGTTTGTGAAAATAGAAACGGTTTCTCTCTTGGTGATTTGCAAATTCATCACCACATTTAACCACAAGGTTCTTCATTATCATTGTCATTTCTAAATAAGCTATATTTCATGTTTTCTGGACATTGATATCCAATATACTCTGTTCCAGGAAGCTGAGTTTTATTGTGAGGCACACGTGAATTAAATCTTAATCGATAACGGTTGGACCTATGTGGCATGTGTGAAGTGTTCCAAGAAATTAAATGCACCTTTGAGTCCCTACAATGCTCTTTTTGCATAGAGGATAAAGATTTTGGGATCAAAAGGTAGTTTAGGATTCAACCACCCTTGCTGGTACCATAGATTCATTTATGGCTCACTTCATGTTTTCTAACTTCTATTGTCGTTTTTAGGTATAGGGTTGAATTCTTGGTTGAAGATGCTGGTGAGTTTGTAATATTTGTTGTATTTGATCCAGAAATTAATAGGTTGCCCAACACCCTCATTATTAACAGCAATCCACCGTAGGTATTACTTAATTTCATTTGAGGTTATATTCATTTGCTAAATGTGTAATGTGATGTTTTCTCTCATTAAGGATGCTGCCAAAGGAGATGAACTTCAGACGCCGATTGAGACTAATTTTGATGTTCTTGAGGTTAGTGAAGATTCAATTGTATTTGGGATTTGTTTTAGGTCAGAATTGCAAAGGTTGATCATTGATCCTCAACTTTATTATAATAGGTTGTCCCTAATGATCCTCTTGGCCTTGACGACGAGAGTGGAAGAGAAGATGTTCAGATTGATAATGGGGTTATCCTTGCTTTGATAAAGGACAAGAAATCGGATAATGCTCTTCTAGTGGATGACAAAGGTAAAAAGGACGCAACCAAGCACGATGATACAATTGTTCTTGCTACTATGAAGGAGAATAAACCGGATTGTGGAAAGAAGATTCGTCTCACTTAGGTCTAGCAATCGCCGATCTATTTTAAAACCACTTAGTTGTTTACGATCTTTCTAAGTGTTTTCAATAAAAGCATTGTTGAATTAAACTCAAATCAATTTGTATTTTCCCGTTTAAATTATTGGTTTTTCATTTTAAATGTAAACCATTTCCTTAGATTACATTCTCATCTCAAACAACTTCTCCATAACATCAACCAAGCCATATGTTGTAATTTGTATATCATCCATTTCACACGTCATACATTGCATCTTAACCAAACATTGTCAAATTCACACGTCGTGGATTGCACCTTAACCAAATATTGTAAAATACAAATCAAAGAATGCACCAATCTTGTCCATTTCTCATCCTTATCTGCTATGTTTTGTGTTGGATTGGTAGCTGCAAAACAATCCTCACAATCATTGTGCTTGGTTCACCTGAAATGCCAAACCTTCTTTAGTATTCCACTTGTCAAGAGTATCATGATCAGATGAAAAAAGGTGCTCTTTTGGTGTCATACAACTCAACACGCTATCCAAAGATGGATAAAATAAAGGTACAATCCCAACAACAATATTCTAAAGATGAATTGAGCAAAGGTTACAGCTAAACAATAATATGAACAGTAATGCATATTTCATTCTGACATACTGATACATTAACTTCAATCATTCAAGGATACGTTACAGAACGAAAGAAATAGGTAACATTCCCCATCAAAAAATAGTTATACAATTTGGAAATGACAAGTCGGTGCCTGAAAAACATGGTCACATTTGAACCATTAACAAACAATTAAATGTCTAATGAGACACGATTAATTCCTCTTACAGGGGAAACAACCCAATGATACCAGGTACATGACATTCAAGAAGTTGCCTCTCTGTTGTCACAATCAGTGGTTTCCTTACGCCTGCATCCAAATATAATATGCATCTTTCATTCTCCTCAAGCAACCTCTCCTGCAACAATTACCAGTAGATACTTTATAGATAGAAAAACTATAAATAAGTTAGGTTGCGGTCTATGATGAACAAAAAAACTGTTTGAGGTAGTTTGAGGTGCCTCAACATGCTTCAAGTACTCAGGATCGTCAATCAACTTCCAAGAGATACATTCCTACTTAAAGGGATTTTACATAAGATCACATAACTTGTTGTTTCATAAAGAGTATTGAAACAAAATGAAACAGTGGTATTAAACGCCATAAAGACCACATAAACCGAAATTGTATAACCTACCAAGAGATAAGTTTCAACTAAGATCTTCATGTCTTGCTCTTATTACATATCATGAATGATGGAAAAGTGGTTGTCTTCGGTTGCTCTCTATCCTTTCGATATGCTATCTCACCTTTGGTTTTCTCGACCATTCACTTCTTTGGTTCCACTGCCTTTTTTCCTGCATTATATCTGAATTTGATGAAGAATATTGGTTGAGTCATAACCCTAAAAACGGAAGAATGTATGTCAGTATTCTAGATAAAAATACATGTAAAAAGAAGATATCTTACTCTGGTCTTTTGTCTCTTCCTCTTAACCGTGTATAAACAAACAAGCCAAACATTAAGACATCTTAAATCAGAATCGCAATATTATCTCATAAAGACCTTGACATTGGATAAGGCATACCTGTAAACAAAAGGAGTAAACTAAGGAAGCCTACTTTTTTTTGTTGGTTGTTTATATAATAAGATTTGGAACACAATAGCAGCTGGGTTTTCATAAGGAAAACATAGAAGTACCTCCGTGGAGATGACAATTATAGGATCGTTGACAGTGAAGTGGTCACCTCTTTTCATCGTTAGGCTCATACTTGGTACCAAACTGACATTTTCCTCAGGACTGTGTATCATAGAAGAGAAGTTAGATATAAAAGACGGAACCATGAAATGGACCAGAATAAATATGAGATGGACACCTCATGTCATAACAATACTCAAAGGGGGTCCTTGAATTTGTATGATGTTGTTTATCCCACGCCTGAGAATGGAATTGAAGACAGAGACAGTGTTACTGGAATGAGTGTAAGGATGCACAGAATATGATGTTTAGGTACTCACATTCTCTGAAACCATAGTATAAATTGGTTCAACCAATAAGTAAAAGAGGTCTCGGTGTCAAAGAGCGTTGTGAATTCGGTATCAATTAGAGTTGTCTCGACACGCATCCTTGCTACCGTGATGTTGTAGTTTGGACTGAAACGAAATTGGAAGTCAGAAGGAAAGTCCACAAAGTGAGCTCCCTCAAGAGAGCACAGTCTAATTTACCAGATTTTGAAGAACAAGAATAAGTGGATAAGTAATTACCACTTACTGTGATGGGTTCAAGTTAAGAGGTGTCTCTTCCTGATCAGAACTCCCTTTGTCCCCAAACTGATCCTTCCAACTCCATCATGTCCGAAATACATGGAGAAAGAATCAGCAATCAGACCTTCCCTTGACAAAATGCTTGGAATAGAGATCTTTTCCATGCCCAGACCAAACAAACCATTTGGAGCAGCAACTTCTACAAAGGAGCCACTTTGAACCTGTCCACAACTGCATATTTCTTTATCTCAGCATACAACAAGTAGCCACGGAACCTAAAAGACACAAACAAACCCCTGATTATTACTCACCCAAATGTGACATATGCCTTAAAACGTTCAGGATTCGTATCCACTATTGTTAAGTGTAGAACATCTTCCATGAGAATAGTAGATGTCAAAGTTTGAGCTGAAACGTAAGATAACATGTAGGTGCAAGTGTTGAATGTTCCAAGCCACTGGTTACACTGTGCATATAAACTGTTATTGCAGCCTTTTGCTTGTGGATGAAACTTTAGGGTTGTAAATGCTGAGTTCAAATTTCTGCCACAGCAATGTCGCAACTCGCAATCCTAGAAACAATCACAAGGGGTTCGCAATAATCAACTCGAAAACCCTATAAGATAAGATCATCTAAGTTATGGAAACTACAACATTGTTGCTAAATATTAAGATTATCGCACTCATACACCTCCAATGTAAAATACTCGTCTCGATGTTGTTTCTGTTCCACGTGCTCATATTGCTGCCAAAAGATAATAATGATAATAAATAATTGAAAACATGTTCGAGCAGGTATTCACTTAGTGATTTTTATCTCGTATGTGAAAAACCATCTAACCTAATTCTTAAGATTTGCAAGACTCTTCATGTGCATTGGAGGTTGATGAATAACCCTATTTGAAGGAGCAAGTCCAAGCAGACCGCAGACTAACGTCTACAACAATTTGTAACATGAAAGAGAACTTCATCTCATCTACCATATCAGGCAGTTACACTAAGTTTTAAGGCATCACTCACATACCATAATTCCTAGAACAAAAATATCAGAGTGATAAGCTGGAGGATTTTTCGGATTAAACTCCATCTGTTTAGCCATCAGATTAAACCATAGTCGTCAAGAAGATTTTACTCATTTTTGAACTACTCTTCATAACCTGCAAGGAGAACGTACAAATTATGAAAAAAAGCACACAAATAGATACATATAGTAAATGGTAAAGTTACTTCTATCCCATACTTACTCAGATATGAGGTGCTTGAAACATTTCTTCAATGGCCGCTTCAACATATGGCATACTCACACTACCTTTTCCTAGGCAACAAATGTTGGCCTTTCGTTGACAGGATGCTGATTTCAACAGAGCGACTCAAAAAATCCAAAAAGAATTCTCCAACTGATAATCATTTGGGATTTTGTTTTGTTGTTTTGTGTTTTGTGTTGTTTTTCTTTTTAATTTGTTTTATATTTGTATATTTGTTATTGTATCAATTGTATCAATTTTCAGGTAATCAGTAACACCAAGTTTTATTTACTTGCTCCACAATGCGAAAACCTTTAAAAAATTTCTGCATATCAGTGATTACAAATGGTATAAAATTTATTCTAAAGGTTACGAATATGGTCATAATTCTGCTTTTATTTGTTATGATGTTTGTATTTCCATCTTTGTTTTCGAGTTCGGGACGCGTATTTGGCTATCGCATTTTCCATCAACAGAATCCTTTCAAACTCCGGCCCTAATAGAGGCCGACTTAAAACGGAAATGTATGTTATTTGAAAAACTCTTTTGATTCTTAGTATTTGATAATTTAAATTTTCTTTTATATTATTAATTGGAAATAGATATATGGTTTCTTTTTACATTCTATCATTGCTTTTCGATTTTGCATTTATAACCATTTGTAAGCATGCACGAGACATCCGCAAAGTCATCATATTGGGGAAGAAAAAATGAAAACGCATTCCAGGTATATTTGAATTTATAGTTAATTGTGAAAAATACAACGTCGACTTTATTTCAATATTTATTGCCTTTTATAAATCCAAAATTAAATCACATCTATATTAAAATTCTAAGACATTTTAAAATGATATTTTAAATGGTAAACTTATATGCTTAATTCCACGACAGCTACAACTGTAGATGCTACTTCTAATGCATCCTTTTCAACATCACAAACAAGAGGTTTGTTTAAATCATTTACTACTATTTACCTTAGTCATTTAACACGTAATGTATTCTCTTAAAAATACATTTCTTAGCCTATTACATTAAATTATTAGGCCTGACAAACCCATTTGCTTAAAAAGAGGAAAATCTAATTGGATGTCCAAATTGCGGGGCATTAGTATGGCGTAACGAAAGTCTTGCTCGAGGCCAAAATAAGGGCGGCCTATTATTCAACTTATGTTGCATGAAAGGACGTGTGAAATTACTTACAATTCCTACAAAACCTAGTTATTTTGAAGAGATCTATAACACTTCCAAGGCCTTTCATACAAATATTCGCGCTTATAATTATATACTAGCATTTACATCGATTGGTGTGAAAATTGATTACTTTGTTACATCTTCTGCTTGACAACTTACCTTTCGGATTCATGGTCAGAATCATCACAAAATTGGATTACTATTACCAATGGAAGGCAAACCCCTCAATTTGCGCAATTGTACATATATAACACAGCAAACGAAATTCAAAATCAGATGAAGACCATAAACTGAAATGCTGGCACATGTAACCTAGATGAGCAGATTCTTAGCAAACTCATATTGATGCTTGAAAATCTTAATCATCTTGCAAAGATTTTTCGGAGAGCACGAGATCGTTATGAATCAGGAGATATATCAGAATTTATGCTAAGATTGCTAGAACCAAGAAAAAAGACCGGCAATATGAATTACCTATAGGGGATGAGGTTGTTGGTCTTATTGTGGGAGATCTTTAGTCAACAATTAGAGAAAGAGACGTTGTTTTACAATTGAAACCTTCTGGTCAACTTTACAGAATTAGTGATCTTCATCTGTTGATCATGATTTTGCAATATCCTCTATTGTTCTCGTACGGTGATATCGGCTTTCACGAGGGGATACCCTATGCAAATGCAACAAGAAGAATAAAACGAGTTTTTGTCACTATGCGGGAGTATTACGCTTATCAGATACAAACCAGATTATCAGAAGGAACTACAATCATTAAAGGAGGCCGTCTCTTCCAACAATATGTGGTTGATGCATATACAGCCATTGAACAAGAACAGATTTGTTGGGCTCGAAACAATAATAGAAACTTCGGTTAGATCTATATAATAATGTATATGATGCAATTGGTAAAGGTGATAGAAACAGTAAATTTATAGGTAGAAGAATCATATTATCGCCTTCTACTGGAGGACCAAGATACATGGTTGAAAACTATCATGATACTACGGCTATCTGTAGATGGTATCGTAATCTCGGCCTCTTTATAACAATGACGGCTAATCCAAAATGGCAAGAAATACTGATTCATTTGGAATTATATGGAGAGAGCAATCCGAATTATAGGCCAGATAGAATGTCAAGTCTTTAAAATCAAACTAGATTTGCTTTTGGAAGATTTCACCATAGGTGTGTTTTCCCAAAGCATATCTCAGGTAATACGATTGCATCTTACTAATTTCATTGAAGCTAAATTTATTGATTACATATCTCAGTCTTCATTTTTATAGTATTGTGTTCTCTTGTAGTTATATACACTGTTGAGTTCTAGAAGCGTGATTTACCTCATGCTCATGTTCTTATTTGGCTGGAACCCGCATTCAAAAATATCCTAGACCATGTGTTGATCAGACAAAAGTTATTGAATCTGGTTATATCATGCATAGACGCAGGAAAGATGATATAAATTATGCAATGAAGGGATATATCAAGTTAGATAACAAATTTGTTGTCCCACACAACTTAGGCCTATTGAAAAGTATAGATTGCATATCAACATAGAATGGTATCATAAGGCGCATGCGATTAAATATCTTTTCAAGTACATTACCAAAGGTGTTGATAAGGTATCATTATTGATTGAAACAGGTTCCAATGGAGATATTCCCATTGATATTAGGACGGGTCAAACGTTTGAAATCAATGAAATTAATAACTACCTCGAGTGTAGATATTTGTCTTCGTGCGAAGCGGTTAGGAGGATCTTGGCGTTTAACATCTACCACCAAAAACCCCCAGTGTTACATTTATCGGTGCATCTTGAAAATGAACAGAGTTTAACTTTTGAAGATTCAACTGATTTGGAACATGTTGTGAATAAACTAGGTGTAGGGGCCACGATGTTTACATAATGGATGAGAGCAAATGGATTATGTGAAGAAGCCAGACACTTAACATATGTTGAGTTCCCAACAAGATTTTTATGGAACAGCTCAGATAAAGTTTGGTCCAAAAGGAAGCAAGGCTTGTCATTTGGTCGAATTTTCAACATTCATTCGGCATCAAAAGAGTTGTATTTCCTTCGAATGTTACTAAACGTTGTAAAAGACCCGATGAGTTATGATGGCATAAAAACGATTGATGGTGTGTTATATAATATATTTAAAGATGCATGCATTGTAAGAAGTTTGTTGGATGAGGATAATGAATAGCGTCAAGCTATGACAGAGGCCATAAGAAGGGCGATGCATACGCAGTTGAGGCATTTGTTTGTAACGCTCTTACTATATTGTGAGGTAAGCAAACCAGTGGAGTTATGGAGAGGTTGTTGGATATCCCTTTGTGAGGATATAATGTTAAAGAAAAAAAGTTCATTTTTTATGGTCTGAGATTGTTTGAATCTAAAATTGAGGTGTACACTCTGATTGAAATTGAGAAACTCCTTAGAGAGCATGAAATGTCATTAACAGATTATCCTGATATGCCGACCCCTGACAACCAAATCTTGCATGAAATAACGCACTCCTTTATAAGATAAGAAATGCAGTTTGATGAGGTGTTCGAACATCAAGAGCATTTAAAATTGTTTTCAACAATCAATGGAGAACAAAAGGAAATCTATGAAGCTATGATTGACTAAATCGAACGGAATCAGGGGAAGTTTTTTTTTGTTTAGGGACCTGGTGGGACGGGAAAAATGTACTTATACAGGACAATCATTTCAAAATTGCGATGTCAGCGTCGAGTCATCATACCGGTTGCATCATCTGGTATAGTCGCGCTTCTTTTACCCGGTGGACATACAACATATTCTCGGTTCAAAATTCCTATTAATTTGCATGAAGGGTCGACTTGTGATATCAAACAAGGCACTTTTCTTGCAAAAATGCTTATGGAGACTGATTTAATTATTTGGGATAAAGCACCCATGGCACATCGTAATACATTTGAGGCACTTGATCGTACATTGAAAGACATTATTTCGATGGACGACAACCATGCCATTGAAAAACCATTTGGCGCGAAAACTACTCTTATAGGAGGTGATTTCCAACAGATATTACCGGTCACATGTGGAGGTCGTGGCAAAACAATTATGTCAACAATAAATTTTTTATTCCTATGGGAATTGTTTCGTATATATAATTTAAAACACAATATGCGATTACGACATCAAGAGTAAAAAATTTCAAAATGGTTGTTAGATGTTGGAGATGGGACAGCACATAGTATGCGAATTACTATGAATGATTCATTAGAAGGAGATAACATATTGATCAACAAGGAATTAATGCTCGAGAATACAAATAATCCTTTGGAGTCAATCTTCGAAACAAAGTATCCATGCTTTGGTAAATTGTACACGAACCCTGGACATCTCAGGGAATGATGTGTTCTAACTCCCGAAATGAAGATGTTGATGAAGGAAATGATTTTTTATCAAAACTTCCTGGAAAAACTGTTGAATACTTAAGCTCTGATTCAATTGGAATTGATAGTGCTCCTACAATCGAGTGACAATCATTGTATCCCGTCGAGTACTTTAACTCTCTTGAATGCTCTGGCCTACCAAGGCACAAGATTTGTTTGAAGGTTGGTTCTCATGTCATGATGTTAAGGAGTCTCAACCAAAAAGAAGGCCTTTGCAATGGAACATGATTAATTGTCACTCAGTTTGCTTCTAGAGTTTTAGAGGCAGAAATTATCATTGGCATGCATATTGGCAATAGACTCTTGATTCCAAGTATTATTGTGTCCTCAACTGATACAACCTTACCTTTTATGTTGCGAAGAAGACAATTTCTTATTAGATTATGTTATGCAATGACCATAAACAAAAGTCAAGGACAAAGCTTGAAACAAATCAGATTGTATCTACCAAAACCAGTCTTCAGTCATAGTCAATTATACGTAGCCTTATCACACGTGACTTCAACTGATGGGTTGAGGATCATTGATCGTGCCAATTCCTCTGAACAAGAACCAACTATAACAAACATTGTTTATAGAAAAATTTTCAAGGGTCTACATAAATCTTGCGGTAAGTGTCAATTTACCTCTTTACACAATTTAAAAAAAATCAATGTCATTTAAAACATTTATATTAGTTGAACTCACACCAAATAACCTATCATGTATTACCATAACTTTACCGAATAATATTTAATGAACTGCACTTTGACATGTTATTTACTTTCGTGTTTACAAATGACCAATAATATTATATATTACATCACAATTTTTTAACAAGATCTGTTAACTTCTACTTGCAACCGCCATTTGTTTTCCTCTAGTTGATGTTATTATGTACTTATTACTTTATATGATTTAGATCCAAGCTCATATCATGGATCTATTACATTGCATGCTAAGAAACCACGCTTTTTAGGCCGTTTTTTAAGAATTTGGTGGAGACGAAACACATTCATTGACAATTGTTTGCTTGGTCTTGGTTTTTATTTCTCAGTGAAACGGTAAGTTATGTTAATTTATTTTTGTATTCCACATTATATGAATATCTTTCATCATCATGTATATGATATATTGTAGGGAACTACTATTGAAGGACGTATATCTCTTGACGATGTTAATAAATACAACCAATATATAAGGGAAGGAGATATATTTATTCTAAAAAAATTGACAATACTACCAAATATTGGTAACTACAAGTTAACCAACAATAGTATGCGCATATCTTTTAAAAAGGATACGGTTGTTGAGAAAGTGAAAGACCAAATTCATACAATTTCGAAATACAAATTCAGGATGCGTTTATACCGACAATTGATTGGATTGGTTGACCACAAAGAAGTTGTATCGGGTAAATACGTTTGCAATAAATCAAATATATTATTTCTTTACTACTAAACTCACCTATTTAAATGTTGAAAGTTGTAGATGTTGTTGGACTCCTCATTGCTATGCAAAGATCAAATTTGCGACTGCCAACCTCCGATCGAAAAATAGAACTCCGATTGTTATTGAATATGTAAATATTATATTATTACTCCATTAACTTGTATTGTTATTTCTCCAATAAAACAATCTACTCACCTCACTTCAACATTCAAAGACAGAAAACGTTTCGTTAAAATAATCATGTTGGACGAACTTGCTATGCATTTTCGTTCAATTGTTGTTCAAATGATCGTCAAAGAAACAGTCATGATTATAACAGACATTACTCACATTATGATCAACGGTATTAAAAAAACTAGATAACATGTATTATTTTATATATTTTTTTCAATGTTATTCGTACTTATTCTTTCTAAATATATCAAACAGGTTTGTTAACGCTTCGTTCGTCCTACTCCACACACATCTACATAGATCCACAGCTAAAACCAATCAAGATATTCAAACATAGGTAAGTTTTCAAAATTTTCAAATCTTGTCTGTATCTTAATAATTATTCTTAAATCATGTTATTGATTATATTTAATCCTCAATATTTATGAAGGTATAGATAAGAAAAATAATCATGAAAATATTACGGCTCAAATTGTGCAATCGTTTTCTCCAACAATTTATATTCTAAAATTTTAAATACATTATAAATAAATTGCACTATTAATTTCCATTACAACTTATAAATCTATTGATCAAATTTATACATTGAAATTTTTATTTTGTATCTTTGTATTGTTCCATATACATATTAAATATAATAAAAATATTAAAATTAATAAATTAGATATAAAATATAAGATAAATATATTTTAATTATTATAAATGACCGTGCAAGGCTAATATAGTCCAGTGTTTTGGATAGTCCAAGTCAAAATCTGTCCAAAGGCCAAAAACAGGTAATTCATCCTAACTCAAAGGGGTAGAACAGTCAATTACGTGGAACCCGACCCGGTGAATTTTATCCTAACGACGAAACACTCGAGAAGCGTTAACAAAGAGGAAATCGAATACAGCAGAGAGAGACGAAGTTAAGGTCAAACAGCGATGGCGAGCGGCGGAGCTGCGGTGGACTTGGAAGATGTTCAGACGGTGGATCTCATGTCGGAGCTTCTCCGCCGCCTCAAATGCGGGCCCAAGCCTGATAAACGCCTCATCTTTATCGGTATACCATTTTGCTCACGCCACAATTCCGCAATCGACTGTGTCTGCAAGCAATTCGAAATGTTGTTGGCTTTATGATTTCGTTGGACTCTTATTTGTTTTCTTGTGGAATTGTGTGGATTTTGTGGTGAAATTTGGGATTCGTTTATGGGTATTTTAGATCTGAGGATTTTGTGGTGTTTGTCGAGGAAACGACATAGATTTTGTTGTTTTGTGTTGATGTTGGACTCCCATTTTGTTTTCATTGTAGATATTTTCTCTTTTGTTGGTATTATTTGTGACTTAGAATTCAAACTTGTCTGTCCCAAAGGAGAATTCAGTCAGAGTCGCTGGTATTTATGTCTCTTCGTATCATTCGAATGATGAAATAGAAGTTAAATTCTTTTATATATGAATTTTTGCAATTGAGTTGTTTTGGTGTTTGGACTGATATTTGTAGATCTGGTTGTAACTCTATCGTTAACAATGGCAGAGATCGTTGGATTTCTGTTTCTTGATTAAAAACGGTACTTCAAATTATGGTGCTGAGGTTTTAGTTTCTTGTTTTCTTCTGTAGATTCAAAAGGTCGCTCCTTCCCCTGGGGATTTTGGTTTTATGTATTGTTTGTGCAGCTTTTATCGGTTGTTGCACTTTATTAATAGTTTGGTTGCTCAGTGTGTTATCTCAGGCAAGCTTTTCTTCTTGTGATGTTTTGGTTTGTGAGATCATCAGAGTGTTGGTGTGTGATTTGCAGGTCCCCCTGGGTCAGGGAAAGGTACTCAATCTCCTGTAGTGAAGGATGAGTTTTGTTTATGTCACTTGTCTACTGGGGACATGTTAAGAGCTGCTGTTGCTTCTAAGACCCCTCTCGGTGTGAAGGCAAAAGAAGCTATGGACAAGGTAAGTCCCTGATCTTTGTCCTTCTGTAAGAGCTCTTGATCTCTATTTCCATGACTTTTTGTTTGGTTTCTTATGTTGTTCTCTTTGCGATTGTTTCTCAGGGGGAGCTTGTTTCTGATGACTTGGTTGTTGGTATAATTGACGAAGCCATGAACAAGCCTAGATGCCAGAAAGGATTCATCCTCGACGGGTTTCCTAGGACTGTGACTCAGGCAGAAAAGGTGCTGCTAATTAAAAAAAGTTAGATTTACATGGCTTCTAAATTTTGTCGAAACTGTACTTCTAACCATGGTGGTTAATATCTTATTTGCAGCTAGACGAGATGCTTAACAAGCGGGGAGTTCAAATTGATAAAGTGCTGAACTTTGCCATTGACGACTCAATCTTAGAGGAAAGAATCACTGGGAGATGGATCCACCCATCAAGTGGCAGGAGTTATCACACAAAATTTGCGCCTCCCAAAGTCCCTGGATTTGATGATGTGAGGCTACTCTAAAACCCAGTTGTCTTATGTTTACTTTCTTCTTATAGCTAATAGCTCCAGCAACCTGGTTGAATTAAGTCCCATAAGCTTCTTCAGTCTCCCTTTGAGGTTTAAAGTTCTTTTTTGTTAAGTAACAGCCGATTCTCATGATTTCTTGATGCTGTTAAAGTGCAGCATTGTGCACCAGCAAGGTGATCTGCAATCGGATTAGAAAACAGCACTGTAGCATAGTGAAATAGTTTCTTATTCATTGTAGATAATGGTTCAGTAATGAGCAAGTAAAGTTTTTGCATCCTTCTTAACCACCACATACCTTCTTTCATCCGAAGGAAAATAGTCACAAACTTGGGTAGTTTATCTGCATTTTATGGTGTTGGTCTAAAGCACCTAGACTCAATATAATTCGTATTAGTTATCTGTCTGTCCTCACTAAATTTCAGTTCTTGTTGAAGATTTCCCACCAATCTACTGCTAACAAATTGTTTCTCTCTGTTTTTCACATTGAAGGTATCTGGGGAGCCTTTGATTCAGCGCAAAGACGATAATGCTGAGGTTTTGAGGTCAAGATTGGCAGCTTTTCACAGTCAAACCGAACCGGTATAATTGCGTGTTTTTTATATGTTGTCGTCACGAAGACAGAATGAAAATATGTATTGTGTTGCTGCTGCTCCTTGGAATTAATAAAATCGCTATATTTCTCTATTTGCAGGTGATTGACTACTATGGGAAGAAGGGAATTCTTGCAAACATCCACGCAGAGAAGCCTCGCCAAGAAGTTACATCCGAGGTTCAAAAGGCAGTCTCCTCGTGATCAAACAGCTTTGATCAACCTAGAAGAGGTCAAATTATACATCCGTGACGTGCGGAAGGATAGCTTTTTGCTCCTGCATTAACCTTTTCGGCAAAATTTGAGGTCGAGAATAATCTTTACTGTGGGTTGATCGGATCATAAACATTCTCACTGCTTTTTGCTTGCCTCACCTCTCTTAGACGTAGGAGATTTCCGTTTCATCGGATATTTCAAATGGTTATGGAAAGATAAGGATTAATGTTTCTGTGGGATGAGCAAGGTCGGGAAGTTCTTTAGAGAATCGCCAAATCTGTCTGAAAAGCTTTCATTGAATCAGACAAGATTTTGATGTTCATACTTTTGGTGTTTGGTAATCTGAACAGTTGTCTGAAACTATGAGACAAGCCGTACACGTTCTTTGCTCCTAGGCTTGCTAAGTCCGCAGGCGATCCGTAGGTTGGTTGGTTATGAATCAGACCACATAAATGATTTATTTATTTGGAAAAAAACGGGTTCGTACCAGATTTTTTTCAAAATGGGTTTATGGATTGGAAAAAAATTATATATTTTTATTACAGCAGTTTTAGATTAGAAATTTAAAAAATGTACAAAAAATTAATGATTCAAAATACATGTATTTTTATCTGGATTCTTAAATTATTTATGTTTATAAGGAATTATTGTTTTTAAAAAATAATTATTTAATATTATTATATTATTTTGTAAACAAAATTTTCATTTTGATTCATATAACATATTGATAGATTTAAATGGGTCGAATAATTTTAATTCATATTTAGTTTCACCAACCCGTTTCGAACTGCACTTTATGGAAATAAAGGGAAAATGAGGAAATGATTTCATTCATGGCACCGGTTATAAGGTTCCACGGATTACATTTATAGGAAAACAGAAGTCTAATGACAACAGAATAGAGGGAATATTTGTTCATGTTGTGATGTCGTTGATGTTCTGCAAAAATGAGTAACGGTTTTGCAGAGACAGTGCATTATATTGATAGTCGTTGTCACCAAGATTTTTGTCATTGATTGTGCTAGCGGTGAACGTTGTTGTGGGCTTGGCCGTAGGTGGATCTTGTGCTTTCATTGTGGGTCGGAGTATTGGTCTTTTGTCATCTGTCAGTGCTGATCCAATAAGGCATGATGTTGTTGTATTTGGTTTGCAAGGCTGGTTGATGGAGGTTGTTGCAGGGATTTCAGTTCTGGTTCATGGTTTTATAGTTTTGGCTATGTATTCTGGTGTTGTGAACTTAACATCCCCCTCAAACTCGTGGTAGGGGGTATCACAAGACCGAGCTTGTGCTTTAGTGTGTAAAAAACTGTGATCTCGGCAAAGACTTAGTAAAAATATCATCAATTTGTATAGATGATGGTATGTGCTTTGTAACAATAGAACTCAATGCTACTTTTTCTCGAATAAAGTGGTAATAAAGTTCAATGTGTTTCGATCTTTTGTGAAAACTTGGATTTGTAGTTAAATGCACGACAGATAAATTATCACAATGCAATGGAGTGGATTGAGATAACGAGATACCAAGGTCCTGAGAATGAACGAAACCCATGATATTTCAGCTGTCAGAGATGCCATAGCCCTGTACTCTAAGAGCGTGAAACAGTAGGTTGCCTTTTTGCAGACCAAGAAATGAGGTGGCTACCTAAATATACGCAAAAACCAGTAGTAGATCGTCTTTTTGAATGGAAACCAACCCAATCGTTGTCACTATAGGCAGAAATAGTTAAATGACTTCGTTTATGAATGTGTAATCCAAGAGATGTTGTGTCTTTTAGATATATGATAATGTGTTTCAAGAGTTTCAAGTCTCCAGTACTTGGATCATGCATTTTTTGGCTAATAAAAGCAAAACTAAGATCTGGTCGTGTGAGGGTTAAATATTGCAGAGCACCTACAATGCTCCTGAAGTAAGGCGATCAACAAATTTTTCATGATGATGAGTATCCTGATGTAGTCTATATGGAAGTGGTGGGGGAAGTGGTTTACAGAACAACATGCTTGTCCTAGCTAGAATGTCTAGTGCATATTGACGTTGATGCAAAAACAGACATGCCTCATGATACTGAGTTGGAATGCCCGAGAAATAATGAAGGGATCCGAGATCATTCATGAAAAAATTAGAATGTAGTTTGTTTATTAACAGGTTAAGAAGTGTATCTGTGTTGCCAGTAAGGACTATGTCATCAACATAAAGCAAGAGCATTAGGATGGCAGTCTCTCTTCTGTAGATAAATAAGGATGGCTCGGCAGCACTGCAATGAAAACCAAAATCAATTAAAAATGAGCTGAATGTGTTAAACCAGATTCTATAAGTCCGCAGGCGATCCGTAGGTTGGTTGGTTATGAATCAGACCACATAAATGATTTATTTATTTGGAAAAAAACGGGTTCGTACCAGATTTTTTTCAAAATGGGTTTATGGATTGGAAAAAAATTATATATTTTTATTACAGCAGTTTTAGATTAGAAATTTAAAAAATGTACAAAAAATTAATGATTCAAAATACATGTATTTTTATCTGGATTCTTAAATTATTTATGTTTATAAGGAATTATTTTTTAAAAAAAATAATTATTTAATATTATTATATTATTTTGTAAACAAAATTTTCATTTTGATTTATATAACATATTGATAGATTTAAATGGGTCGAATAATTTTAATTCATATTTAGTTTCACCAATCCGTTTCGAACTGCACTTTATGGAAATAAAGGGAAAATGAGGAAATGATTTCATTCATGGCACCGGTTATAAGGTTTCACGGATTACATTTATAGGAAAATAGAAGTCTAATGACAACAGAATGAGAGGGAATATTTGTTCATGTTGTGATGTCGTTGATGTTCTGCGAAAATGAGTAACGGTTTTGCAGAGACAGTGCATTATATTGATAGTCGTTGTCACCAAGATTTTTGTCATTGATTGTGCTAGCGGTGAACGTTGTTGTGGGCTTGGCCGTAGGTGGATCTTGTGCTTTCATTGTGGGTCGGAGTATTGGTCTTTTGTCATCTGTCAGTGCTGATCCAATAAGGCATGATGTTGTTGTATTTGGTCTGCAAGGCTGGTTGATGGAGGTTGTTGCAGGGATTCCAGTTCTGGTTCATGGTTTTATAGTTTTGGCTATGTATTCTGGTGTTGTGAACTTAACATCCCCCCTCAAACTCGTGGTAGGGGGTATCACAAGACCGAGCTTGTGCTTTAGTGTGTAAAAAACTGTGATCTCGGTAAAGACTTAGTAAAAATATCATCAATTTGTATAGATGATGGTATGTGCTTTGTAACAATAGAACTCAATGCTACTTTTTCTCGAATAAAGTGGTAATAAAGTTCAATGTGTTTCGATCTTTTGTGAAAACTTGGATTTGTAGTTAAATGCACGGCAGATAAATTATCACAATGCAATGGAGTGGATTGAGATAACGAGATACCAAGGTCCTGAGAATGAACGAAACCCATGGTATTTCAGCTGTCAGAGATGCCATAGCCCTGTACTCTAAGAGTGTGAAACAGTAGGTTGCCTTTTTGCAGACCAAGAAATGAGGTTGCTACCTAAATATACGCAAAAACCAGTAGTAGATCGTCTTTTTGAATGGAAACCAACCCAATCGTTGTCACTATAGGCAGAAATAGTTAAATGACTTCGTTTATGAATGTGTAATCCAAGAGATGTTGTGTCTTTTAGATATATGATAATGTGTTTCAAGAGTTTCAAGTCTCCAGTACTTGGATCATGCATTTTTTGGCTTATAAAAGCAAAACTAAGATCTGGTCGTGTGAGGGTTAAATATTGCAGAGCACCTACAATGCTCCTGAAGTAAGGGGATCAACAAATTTTTCATGATGATGAGTATCCTGATGTAGTCTATATGGAAGTGGTGGGGGAAGTGGTTTACAGAACAACATGCTTGTCCTAGCTAGAATGTCTAGTGCATATTGATGTTGATGCAAAAACATACATGCCTCATGATACTGAGTTGGAATGCCTGAGAAATAATGAAGGGATCCGAGATCATTCATGAAAAAATTAGAATGTAGTTTGTTTATTAACAGGTTAAGAAGTGTATCTGTGTTGCCAGTAAGGACTATGTCATCAACATAAAGCAAGAGCACTAGGATGGCAGTCTCTCTTCTGTAGATAAATAAGGATGGCTCGGCAGCACTGCAATGAAAACCAAAATCAATTAAAAATGAGCTGAATGTGTTAAACCAGATTCTAGGAGCCTGTATAAGTCCATAGAGTGACTTCTTTAGGTGACAAACATAGTGAGGGTGTTCTTGATTTACAAAGCCTGGTGGTTGTTCCATGTAAATGGTTTCATTTAATTTGCCATGAAGGAATGCATTACTGACATCAAGTTGACGAATAGGCCATTGTTGTGTGACTACTAAACTTAATACTAAGCGGATGGTAGATGTTCTAACTACAGGACTAAAGGTATCAAAGAAATCTATGTCTTATGTTTGGTGGAATCCTTTTGCTACCAGTCTGGTTTAAGCTTTTCTAGGCTCCCATCAGGTTTGAGTTTGACCCTGAAGATCCACTTACAACCTACAACATTTATATTTGGTTCAAAGGGTACTAGATCCCATGTATTATTGAGTTTTAAAGCTTGGATCTCTTCACACATAGAGGAATACCAGCCCTGATGGGTAAGGCAGTTTTGATGGTCTTGGGTGTAAAGAGTACAAATGTGGTTGTAAGGAGGGCATATTTAGGATTTGGTTTTGTTATACCTACTTTGGATCTTTTTGTCATTTAACGAATGTTATGGTCTGGTTGTGAGGGTGGTGGCGGTGACTCAAGAGGTGTGCTTGTTTCAGATGTATGTTGACTGGTAATACAAGAGGGAGTGACTACAGGGTGAGTTGAGGTCGGTTCTAAGACTGTGATTGGGGTCTGATAAACTGGTTGTTGTGTTGTGTGTGTAGAGGAAGAGTAGGAGTAAAATACCTGATTTCCTTTTTGCCATGCTCTAGTTAATGCAAACTGATATTCTAGCACTAAAGATTCATATACAGAGGTAAAGGGAAAGGATTTTTCATTGAAAACAACATGTCTTAAAATGTAGATCTTACCAGTTGGAGGGTAAAGGCAGTGGTACCCTTTATACATGTTGTTGTAGCCTAGGAAGACACAATGTCATGATCTAGGATCAAATTTGTTAGAAGCATATGGTCTCAAATATGGAAAACAAGAGCAGCCGAATATTCTTAAGGGGTTGTATTTAGGTTCAAGATTAAGCAACTGTGTGTAGAGAGTTTTACCTTGTAAGACAGTAGATGGAAGCAAGTTAATCAAATAGGTTGCAGTAAAAAAAGCCTCAACCCAGGAAGAAAGAGGTACCTTGGCGTGAAGTAGCATTGAAAGAGCTAGTTCAATAATATGTCTATGTTTCTTTTCTGAGACTCCATTTTGTTCAGGGGTATAAGGACAAGACATTCTAAGTGTAATACCTTTGTCTGTGAGATGCCTTAAGAACATTTTGCTGGTGAACTCTTCTCCTCCATCACATTAGAAGGCTTTGATTTGTGCATTTAGCTGCAACTCAACAGTCTTTTGAAATGATATGAACGTGCTACAGAATTCAGCTTTATTTTTTAAAGGAAAGATCCAAGTCAACCGAGAATGGTTATCAACAAACACAACATAATAACAAAAACCTTGAACTAAGGGTACATGAGAGGGTCCCCATAAGTCACAGTGCAATAGTTCTAACGGATTAGTTGCATGAAACAAACTTGAAGAAAAAGGAAGTTTGGAGTTTTTTGACAGTTGACATGGGTTGCAAAAACTTAAAGAATGAGAGCTAAGTTGGATTTTCCTCTTGAGTAAAGCTGGTGCAGAGCTTCTTTGTTGGCATGCCCAAGTCTGAGATGCCAGTCATCTTCAGTTGCAGCTTTGTGTCTGATAGAATAGAGTGCCTGAGCAACCGAAGTGTCTAAGGTGTAGAGACCATTAACTTTGTGGCCTTTGGCCAGGATGGCCTGAGTTGTTAAGTCCTTTACAAATATATTGTTAACATCAAACACAATATAACATGGGTACTCTGAAGTAAGTTGCGAGATAGACAGTAAAGATTTTTGGAGAGAAGGAACTAGCAGTACATCGTGGAGTGGTAGCTTACCTGCAATGGATGGTATGGAGCTGGAACCGATGTGAGTTATGGAAAGGTATGATCCGTCACCTACCATGACATTGTCTGTTCCAGTGTAGGTCTGGGAGGAGTGAAGGTGATTGATATTGTTGATCATGTGTGAGCTGGCGCCAGAATCGGGATACCATTTTGAGCCAGAAACATTAGACGTAGTTTATGTATGAAGAGCTTGAGGGATGTATGTATCTTGATTAGAGTTATCAAACCTATGCCAACATTTTAGGGCATTGTGGCCTGAACGTCCACAATTTGGCAGATTGACTGTGTAACGGTATTTTGGTTTGCGGAGTTGTTGGGAAGGGGAGGTGAGGCAGAGTAAATTTGTTGAGTGAAACCTCTTTCTATAGATGTGAAGGGTTGTCTGCCTCTGGTGTTATAGGTTCGGTTTAAACCTCTGTAGTATGGTCGAGAACTTCTTGGATTGAAGTTTCTGGGTTGATAGGTTCAAGTTGCAGAAGGAGTTTCTGGTGTTTGTGTTTGGGTGTTGAATGCTTGGTGGTGACAGATTTCAGGTGGTTTGTGGGTTCTGGATTGTAAGGTTATGCTCATTAGTTGGCTTACTACAACTTCGTAGGTTGGAAAAGGGGGACGATACATTGATGTATAAATGACAGTGGTAAAGGATTCATACTCTTTACCTAATCCTTGAAGGAGTCTGAAAATCTTCATATTTTCTGGCACTGGATTTCCAATAGAATGCAGGTGGTTACACACAGATTTTAACTCCCTTAAATATTCGGAGACTGTTTTGCCTTCAAAGGTGAGGAGCTGCAATGATGCTAACATGTCAAACTCCATGGAAATGAACATTTCATTAAAGTTTTTTGCTAGAGCCTTCCAAGACGTCAAGGGATGTTTCAAACCCAATGACAAATCCAAAGACAATAGCTAATAAGGTGATGCATATCCAGGATTTAACAAGTCTGTCAGTTTTCCTCCATGATAGGTATAGAGGATTTGAAGTTTCAGTAACAATGTTTCCATTAGTGACGGTGAGTGTGGATGGTGGTGGAGTAGTTTCTCTAGTGACAAAACCTATCAGGTCTTGAGAGGTGAGGAGAGACTCAAATTGAGTCTTCCATTGGAGGTAGTTTGTATCATCTAGCTTTATAGTGACGAAATTAGATATGTTGACATGGACTGAGAAAGGAGAATTTTCTTGATCTTCCATTATTAAGATTAAAAGAAAAATATGCAGAGCTCTAGGCATTATCCTCGGCTCTGATACCATATGGACATAAAGGGAAAATGAGGAAATGATTTCATTCATGGGCACTGGTTACAAGGTTCCACAGATTACATTTATAGAAAAACGGAAGTCTAATGACGACAGAATGCGAGAGAATATTTGTTCATACTGTGCTATCACTAATGCTCTGCAAAACAAAGTAACTGTTTTGTAGAGACATTGCAGTACATTGATAGTCGTTGTCGCCAAAAGTTTTGTCGTTGATTGTGCTGGCGGTGAAGGTTGTTGTGGGCTTGATCGTAGATGGATCTTGTGTTTTCATTGTAGGTCGGAGTATTGGTCTTCTGTCATCTGTCAGTGCTAATCTAGTAAGGCGTGATGCTATTGTATTTGGTCTGCAAGGCTAGTTGATGGAGGATGTTGCAGAGATTTCAGTTCTAGTTTTTGGTTTTGTAGTTTTGACTTTATATTATGGTTTTGTGAGTTTAACATACTTATCTTTCATAAAAAAAAAATTGGATAAAAATGTAAATTATATTTAGAAAACCTACAAATTTACAAATGAGAAAATGATTTTAGTTATACGAATAGTTAAAGAATAAAAGTCGGGTGAATTTGATGATTGGGACCGTCTGGTGAAATAATTTACGAAGATGGCTCGATTTGTGAAATTTAATAAGATTTCTGCAAAAAATTTAAAATTAAAAGAATTATGGGGTGAAAATTAGGAGAAAATATTCGCCAGGGATGGCTTTGGTATTTAACCGTCCTTTCAGTTGCTGACTTTCTCCGGGAAAACAAGAATCAAAAGCTCTGCTTAACCTACTCTACTCTCTGTGAAACAAGAGTCCTAGCGAGGAATATACTTCTCAGAGGAAGAGCTTCAATGGCGAAATCTACGAGGATCATCAAGAACCCGTTCGTTTCTTCGCATCATCCACACTTCTCTTTCCTCTTCTTCTTTCTTGCTCCGAAAACCAGTCTCCGACATTTCAACCACCACCCCCGCAGCCGCCGATGTCCACCGCCGCAGTTTTTCCTTCTCCTCCTCTCACTTTCCGTCACTTTCTCGGGAATCTTGATTCTCATTTCTTCCCGAAACCCAGACCCATCTTGTATCTCTTCCGTTTCTCCGTCTTCCTCGTCCCCATCCCCGAATCCCTATGACTCTCACCGTCTCTTCGCTTCTCTCGCCGTATCAGCCGGCTCCGACGCCGCCATGGTTCCGCTGCCTTCAAGAGGAGAGATTTTCGGAAATTTTACGGAGGAGGAGAGGGAGTTCTGGAAACAGCCTGATGGAGAAGGGTACACACCATGTCTGGAATTCAGTATGGATTACAGGAAGAAATCGGTTAGTATTGCAAAGGAGAAGAGGAAATTCCTCATCGTGGTAGTTTCGGGAGGGCTGAATCAGCAGAGGAATCAGATCGTTGATGCTGTTGTGATCGCTAGGATTCTTGAAGCTGCTCTTGTTGTTCCAGTGTTACAGGTGAATCGTGTGTGGGGCGATGAAAGGTAAAGAAAACATAGCTTTTGCGTGTCGACTTCCATCGAAACTCTCAAGAAAACATAGATTCTGTGTGTCTATTTCAGTGAATTCTCAGACATTTTCGACGTTGAGCACTTCAAGAAGACATTGCGAGCTGACGTTCGTGTTGTATCTTCGCTCCCATCAACGCATCTGATGTCCAGACAGACAGTCGAAAACCAGATTCCTCATGACGTTTCTCCTGTCTGGATTCGTGCTAGATTCTCCAAGCTGGTATTGTTCAACATTCCTCTCTGCTGTTCTCTTTCAATGGCTTATAATGCATTGTTCTGTGGAGTAGATGAAACAGATGATCGTAACTGTTTGGTTCAATTCTCTTTCAATGGCTTATATGCCTTTGATGCAGCTGAATGAGGAAGGACTTCTGGTGTTAAAAGGTTTAGACTCAAGACTCTCTAAGAACCTCCCTTCAGACCTGCAGAAGCTACGCTGTAAGGTGCGGATTTATAAAAGCTGCACCATACTTTCCATTTCAGAAGTGATTTGTTGAATTGCTTGTTTCGTTAAGGTTGCTTTCCACGCATTGAGATTTGCTATGCCCATTGAGAATATCGGGAATAAACTCGCAAGGAGAATGTGGATCGAGGGTCCGTATATAGCCGTCCATCTAAGGCTAGAGAAAGATGTATGGGTTAGAACAGGGTGTCTCACTGGTTTAGGCTCCAAATATGATCGAATCATCGCTGAAACCCGAGTGACTCAGCCTCAGTACCTCACCAGCAGACTAAATATGAGCTATGCAGAGCGTCGATTTGCAGGATTCTGTCCGTTGAATGCCTTGGAGATGGCAAGGTAAGCAGATTTCGGAATGAAATTGTTATCCTCTGAATGCCTTCCATTACAAATTCTCTGAAAACTCAGGCTGTTAAAGGCATTGGGAGCACCGAGCAATGCGCAGATGTATATCGCAGGAGGAGAGCCATTTGGAGGATTCCGAGCTTTAGAGCCACTGGTAGTAGAATTCCCAAATCTTGTCACCAAGGAGTCATTGTCACATAAAGGAGAGCTTTCACCTTACACAAACAAATCCTCAGCTCTTGCCGCCATCGACTATATTGTTTCTCTCAACAGTGATGTATTCGTTCCCTCCCATGGCGGAAACATGGCCAGAGCTATGCAGGTATCACAATAATGAACTCTTTCTGAAAGCTTTCACAATTTCCACGGCTTGATCCTTGATACCTTTGCAGGGATACAGAGCATATGTGGGACACAGGAAGTTCATCATGCCAAACAAAAGGGCAATACTTCGTCTGATGGAAGATCGCTTGATTTCAGATTCCGAGCTTAGCCGCATCATCCGGAAGATTCACGGCAAGTCTCAGGGCCAACCCCAACAACGCAAGCGTCGGATGGATCGTGACGTGGTGGGTTACCCTGTTCCTGAGTGTATGTGCCGAAACCCTAAACAGAACAGGTCTGTAAGTTTCTTCTAACGAGGTTTCCTTGCTGTTCACGTAAACACCTCACACAAAGTTAGGGTAAGGCTTCGCGTGAATCCCATCCAGCAGAATCCATTAGATTTCCGCCACGTGTACAGAATTTTATTCATTCGTTTTCAAGAAATTCCTTCTTTTTGTAAAAAAATATATATTTCTATATTCATTAGTTTTCAGGAAGTTGATATTTTTTTTATAAATAAATTTACCAATAATAAAAAAGTCTATATTTCTTCCTCGTGACGCTTTAAAAACTGATCAAACTAATTAGCATCTTTGTTTATAAGAAAAAAAAATGTTAATTTCGTGTTTGGTTAAGAATACATTCTCTATTCTAATATTTAAAAATTAAATATAAATTTAAATTTTCTAAATTATATTTTTCGTTAAACATAAATATGAATACAAATTGTATGATAATTATTTTATTAAATTTATAGATATATATATATATATATAATTCCACGTAAATAGAAATGATTGTATATAATTAAAAATGAAATCTAAAATTATTATCACATTATTTGCATCGTCTAACCATTTCTTCCGCTCTTCGTCGCCATTCATTCTTTGGGATATTTTGGGTTTGCTTCCACTCTTCCGTTCATGTTCTCAAGCCTCTTCTATGTTTCTCAATGTTTGGTTGTTGTGTATTTGTTTTAGTCTTTGGATATTGGTGGCAATGTTGAGTTTGCCAAACAAAGTGTCCTCCTTTAGACAATTTCTTTTTAATCTGTTCTTGGTTTCTTTGGTTTAAAGTAAACAGAAAAAAATCGGATCATTTTTTTCTTACAATATTAGATTTGTAAAATAACTTATTTATCGAGGAAACTGAAGTTTAGGTCTTTAATTGAAATTTGATATTAGTGTGATTGAAATTTTAGGCATTTGTGTTAATGTTAGATTGTGATTTAAAGTTGGGTTAGTTTTAAGTTAAGTGTTTGGTTTTGAAGTTCTGCCTTCAATTGAAGTTTGGTTTCAGTCGTTTGGGATATTTCTGTTAGTGTCGGATTTTGGGTTTAGGTATTTAGGATTGAAGTTTGGTTTGGATGTTATTTGTACGTTATGCTCCGTATTTGAAGATTTCAATGTGATTGAAGATTGATTTTTAATTTATTGATTCGATTATCTAATATGCTATTAGATGATTCAATGACAATGCTAATGGAATTATCATCAAGTCTACATGAATATTTATGTCGAAATTATACGAAGATTCCATGTTTTATTTTAAAAATTATGTTTTTTACATGTTTATATATTTTTTTATTTTTGTTATTAATTATATTTGATCAAATACAAATTTTAATTATTTTTTTAATTTAATATAAATATCCATCAAATATCAAAATTTATTTGTTTTTCTGAACATCATAATTTTTAATTATTAATATCAATCATTGAATCAAATATAAATATAAATACAATTTAATTTTCTGATATGTGTGTAACCATATGTATTATGAGGCGTATGGTTTGCATATGTAAATTGCACGTGTCTTTGATAAAAATCTCACATTAGAACTTGAAACAATAGATGAACCTATATAAATATTCATATAATCAATTATTTTAAATGGATAATAAAATAGATATTGGAATATGCTAATTGACATGTATATATATACATATATAATATCAAAAGATGGGCATTGGATTGAAGCGGAAAACCGCAAAGATAAGGGCTACAACAAATTGCCGGCATGTGGAAGAGGTAGATATAATGCAAAGGATTGTTACCACAAGAAGACACAATCTCAAAATAGTGATTCGAGAAAGACCAACAATCATGCTAACTAACGTTGTTGAAAATCAGTTTGTCGTTGCCATTGAGGCAAATCTGGTTTATAACACCACTGATTGGTGGGTTGACACTAGAGTCACTATGCAGTGTGTTCGGCTAGAGAGTTATTTTCTACATACTAAAAGGTTAAAGATGAAGAAAATCTATATATGGGAAATGAAACAACCGCAAATGTTGTTGGAAAAGGAAAAATAGTTCTTAAATTAACCTCGGAAAAGGAAATAGTGTTATCAATTGTGTTTCATGTTCCTTCGATAAGGAAGAATTTAGTTTCTGGTCATATCCTTAATAACAAAGGTTTCAAACTTGTGTTTGAATATAAGAAGTTTGTAATCTTTAAGGGTGGTATGTTTGTTGGAAAAAGGTTATCTAAGTGAAAGACTCTTCAAACTCAATGTTATTCCTATTGTAACTGATCTCGTTATGAATAAAAACGAAGCTATTATGTATATGATTAAGTCATCTTCATTATGGCATTGCAGATTGGGACATGTAAGTTTTAGTTATTTCCAAAGAATGGTAAATTTAAATCTCATACCCAAGTGTTCTTTGCAAACAAAAAAGAAATGTGGGATTTGTGTAGAATAGAAATATGCAAGACACTATATATATCTGTTGAAAAAATGAATGAAGTTCTTGGATTGATCCATTCAGATTTATGTGACTTTCAAGCAACTTCGAGTAGAGGAGAAAAAATTATTATATAACATTCATTGATGGCTATAGTAAGTATTCCTATGTATATTTGATACATACCAAGGATGAAGCTTTGAGCATTTTCAAATTGTACAAAGCTGAAGTTGAAAATCAACTTGAGAAAAAAATAAAAATCATAAGGTCAGATAGAGGAGGAGAATATCTATCCAATGACTTTATAGAATTTTGTTCTTCATATAGAATAGTGCATCAAACGACTGCATCATATACTCCACAACAAAATGGAGTCACCGAACGGAAGAATATAACACTAAAAATACGATAAACTCGGTATTGATTAGTTCGGGAGCACCAATAAGTTTATTGGTGAGAGATGACTTACTGCAAATAATGTTCTAAATAGAATTCCACATAAGTTGAGTGATAAATGTCCTTATGAGTTGTGGAAAAGGGGAATACCAACTTACAAGACTATGAAAGTGTGGAGTTGTCGTGCGAAGGTTCAAATTCCTTTACCAAAGAGAACTAAACTCGGACCAAAGACTATAGATTGTATACTGGCCCTGCAAATAATAGTGTCACTTATAGGTTTTTGGTTCATAATTCCAAAATCGAAAGATTAACCAAAAATTCTATTATAGAATCTGTTGAAGCAGAATTCTTTGAGAATATTTTTTCATTCAAGGAAAAATCTTAGTAAAATGAACTCTTTGAGATTCATATGTTGATGGAAATATAACTTTTTTCGGTTCAATAAGAAAGTGTAGAACCTAGAAGGAGTAAACGAGCAAGAATTGTCAAATATTTTGGGCATGATTTTATAGCCTTTGTTCTTGAAGGATAACCTCTTACATATAATAAGGCTGCAATGGAATTGACGGAAGCGTCGTG